>JAAWVA010000036.1:3613955-3681027 GCA_015227895.2 Colaptes auratus
ACCCAGAGAGTGCCAGTCCTGTGTGGGAAGAGTGATCCCAGCCTTGCCATCCCTCATCCCCTCTGAGGCGAAGCACGCAGCGCAGGTGAGCTCAGCTCTTAATCTAAGCTGACTTCCTGCGTTTCCCGGGATTTCAAAAGCCAGCCTGCAACCTAAGCATTTCAGACAGGTCCGAAAGCACTTTCCTTTGGGTTAGTGATTTTCCTAGGACACAGACTTTCCAAGCTGCAGCACACAAAGTTTGGAGCCTTTAATAGTTTGTTGGCTCTTTGAAGCGCGACGAACAATTCGGTGTCCGAGAAGGGGCCACAAGGTGTGGAGCGGTCTGGAGCACAGCCCTGTGAGGAGAGGCTGAGGGAGCTGGGGTGCTTAGCCTGGAGAAGAGGACTCAGGGGAGACCTTCTTGCTCTCTCCAACTCCCTGAAGGATGTTGGAGCCAGGTGGGGTTGTGTCTCTTCTCCCAGGCACCAGCACCAGAATGAGAGACACAGTCTCAAGCTGTGCCAGGGGAGGTTTAGGCTGGGAGGTGAGGAGAAAGTTCTTTCCCTGCAAAGAGATTGGCCCTTGGGTGTCGCCCAAGTGAGGTGTTGGGTGCCATGGTTAGTTGATCAGATGGTGTTGGGTGAGAGGTTGGATTCGATGATCTCAAAGGTCTTTTCCAGCCCAGTTAATTCTATTCTATTCTATTCTATTCTATTCTATTCTATTCTATTCTATTCTATTCTACTCCCATTCCATTCCATTCCATTCCATTCTACTCTATTCTATTCTATTCTATTCTATTCTATTCTACTCTACTCTACTCTACTCTACTCTACTCTATTCCATTCCATTCCATTCTATTCCATTCTATTTTATTCTATTCTATTCTATTCTATTCTATTCTATTCTATTCTAAAACGCCCTGCAGGGAGGGCAAAGCACTCAGAAGCCCTTCCCCCTGTTTTCAGGATGGGCATTAAGCCAGGACAGAGGTGAACAGGCTTGTCTCAGATCTCAGCAGAGAGAGAGAAACCTCTGCCAGCAGCCCCTCGGTGCCTGCACTTCCTGTGCAGTGAGCGCAGCGACTACACCTGAGCGAGCAGCTTCAGTAATAACTCTCCTCACACTCTGCCTAATGAGGTCCCATCTATAGCCCCAGAAGTGTTTACCTCCAGGATGACTTATTTCCAGGCTATTAGCCAAGTGAATGCCTAAGTAGAATGTATGCAGCTGAGCACGTCTTCGAGACTGGATTCATCTTGTCTCAGAAATGGTTCAGGCAGAAAGGTTAGGAAGAATAGAGTGGCAGGTTTAAAAAAGATTTGTTTCTAAGAGACACTTTCCTAGAGTCATTCATTTAGTGCAGAAGCTGAGGTTAGGAGGAGGCCTCTTAGAAACTATTGTCTCATGGTAATTTAATACACAGGTTTTCAAAAGAAGACGCAGTTAAGAACTGCTGCAGCTCAGGTAGGCAAGAAGCTGTCTCATTAGTATGGGATTAGATCTAAAACCTAGAGGAGCTGTCAGCCTCCTCACCAGGCAGATCCCACCCTCTTCCTCTGAGCTCCACAAGCCACCCAGAGCTTTAAAGGGTCCTGTCACATCACAGCCTCGCTGCCTAGGCTAAAAATACCCCTGGAAAGGAAGGAGAGAAAAACAGTGCTCTAGACAGGGCAATTAGTGCTGGCTTAAAGCAAGCTCGCGGATCAGACAGGCACTGTCTCCAACACTGCTCTTCAGCACGCGTCTCTCCCATCACAAGGGAAGAAAAACAGAGAAGAGATTAACCCTCCCCCCCCCGAGGTCTGAGCCTGAACACAGCCTACACATCTCCCTCCCCAGGCTAAGAGCCCACGGAGCTGCTGCTTGGGGCGTTCAGAGCAGCAGGAGGGTGGATAATTGGGCTGCTGCTGCAGCAGGTGGGTGCTGCCAGCACTGGCAGCACCGGCAGCACCGGCTCTGACAGCTACCATGTCCTTGCGTCTGAAGGCTCTGCTGGAACTACAAGCAGCAGCTGGGCTTCCTCCACAGAACCCAAACCACATGAGAACCAAGATGGGAACGCTTCAAGGTGCAGGTGTTTGCACTCACTCATCTGTACTTCAGTAAGATTCCAGATGTGGAATAATGAAGGGAGAAAACTGGGAGGAGAAGACGGAGGCACAGCATCCTGGCAGCTGTGTCAAGAACGGTGTGCAACACTTGCACCCAGGGGCAGATGCAGCAGCAGCTGTGTCAAGAATGGTGTGCAACACTTGCACCCAGGGGCAATTCCAACAGCAGCTGTGTCAAGAATGGTGTGCAACACTTGCACCCAGGGGCAGATGCAACAGCAGCTGTGTCAAGAATGCTGTGCAACACTTGCACCCAGGGCAATTGCAACAGCAGCTGTGTCAAGAATGGTGTGCAACACTTGCACCCAGGGCCAGATGCAACAGCAGCTGTGTCAAGAATGGTGTGCAACACTTGCACCCAGGGGCAAATGCAACAGCAGCTGTGTCAAGAATGGTGTGCAACACTTGCACCCAGGGGCAATTCCAACAGCAGCTGTGTCAAGAATGGTGTGCAACACTTGCACCCAGGGGCAATTCCAAGAGCAGCTGTGTCCAGAATGGTGTGCAACACTTGCACCCAGGGGCAGATGCAACAGCAGCTGTTTCAAGAATGGTGTGCAACACTTGCACCCAGGGACAATTCCAAGAGCAGCTGTGTCAAGAATGGTGTGCAACACTTGCACCCAGGGGCAGATGCAACAGCAGCTGTGTCAAGAATGGTGTGCAACACTTGCACCCAGGGGCAGATGCAACAGCTGCTGTGTCAAGAATGGTGTGCAACACTTGCACCCAGGGGCAATTCCAACAGCAGCTGTGTCAAGAATGGTGTGCAACTTGCACCCAGGGGCAATTGCAACAGCAGCTGTGTCAAGATGGTGTGCAACACTTGCACCAGGGGCAATTCCAACAGCAGCTGGTGTCAAGAATGTGTGTGCAACACTTGCACCCAGGGGCAGAAAGATGCACAGCAGCTGTGTCAAGAATGGTGTGCAAACACTTGCAACCCAGGGGCAATTCCAACAGCAGCTGTGTCAAGAATGGTGTGCAACACTTGCACCCAGGGGCAATTGCAACAGCAGCTGTGTCAAGAATGGTGTGCAACACTTGCACCCAGGGGCAATTCCAACAGCAGCTGTGTCAAGAATGGTGTGCAACACTTGCACCCAGGGCAATTCCCACAGCAGCGTGTCAAGAATGGTGTGCAAACACTTGCACCCAGGGGCAATTGCAACAGCAGCTGTGTCAAGAATGGTGTGCAACACTTGCACCCAGGGGCAATTCCAACAGCAGCTGTGTCAAGAATGGTGTGCAACACTTGCACCCAGGGGCAGATGCAACAGCAGCTGTGTCAAGAATGGTGTGCAACACTTGCACCAGGGGCAATTCCAACAGCAGCTGTGTCAAGAATGGTGTGCAACACTTGCACCCAGGGGCAATTCCAACAGCAGCTGTGTCAAGAATGGTGTGCAACACTTGCACCCAGGGGCAATTGCAACAGCAGCTGTGTCAAGAATGGTGTGCAACACTTGCACCCAGGGGCAATTCCAACAGCAGCTGTGTCAAGAATGGTGTGCAACACTTGCACCCAGGGGCAAATGCAACAGCAGCTGTGTCAAGAATGGTGTGCAACACTTGCACCCAGGGCAATTCCAACAGCAGCTGTGTCAAGAATGGTGTGCAACACTTGCACCCAGGGGCAATTCCAAGAGCAGCTGTGTCCAGAATGGTGTGCAACACTTGCACCCAGGGGCAGATGCAACAGCAGCTGTGTCAAGAATGGTGTGCAACACTTGCACCCAGGGCAATTCCAACAGCAGCTGTGTCAAGAATGGTGTTGCAAACACTTGCCCCAGGGGCAGATGCAACAGCAGCTGTGTCAAGAATGGTGTGCAACACTTGCACCCGGGGCAGATGCAACGCAGCTGTGGTCAAGAAATGGTGTGCAACACTGCACCCCAGGGGCAAATGCAACAGCAGCTGTGTCAAGAATGGTGTGCAACACTTGCACCCAGGGGCAAATGCAACAGCAGCTGTGTCAAGAATGGTGTGCAACTCTTGCACCCGGGGCAAATGCAACAGCAGCTGTGTCAAGAATGGTGTGCAACACTTGCACCCAGGGCAAATGCAACAGCAGCTGTGTCAAGAATGGTGTGCAACACTTGCACCCAGGGGCAATTCCAAAGAGCAGCTGTGTCCAGAATGGTGTGCAACACTTGCACCCAGGGGCAATTCCAACAGCAGCTGTGTCAAGAATGGTGTGCAACACTCGCACCCAGGGGCAATTCCAACAGCAGCTGTGTCAAGAATGGTGTGCAACACTTGCACCCAGGGGCAGATGCAACAGAAGCTGTGTCAAGAATGGTGTGCAACACTTGCACCCAGGGGCAATTCCAACAGCAGCTGTGTCAAGAATGGTGTGCAACACTCGCACCCAGGGGCAATTCCAACAGCAGCTGTGTCAAGAATGGTGTGCAACACTTGCACCCAGGGGCAAATGCAACAGCAGCTGTGTTCAAGAATGGTGTGGCAACACTGCAACCAGGGGCAATTCAACAGCAGCTGTGTCAGGAATGGTGTGCAACACTTGCACCCAGGGGCAATTCCAACAGCAGCTGTGTCAAGAATGGTGTGCAACACTTGCACCAGGGGCAAATGCAACAGCAGCTGTGTCCAGAATGGTGTGCAACACTTGCACCCAGGGGCAGATGCAACAGCAGCTGTGTCAAGAATGGTGTGCAACACTTGCACCCAGGGCAATTCCAACAGCAGCTGTGTCAAGAATGGTGTGCAACACTTGCACCCAGGGGCAATTCCAACAGCAGCTGTGCAAGAATGGTGTGCAACACTGCAACCAGGGGCAATTCCAACAGCAGCTGTGTCCAGAATGGTGTGCAACACTTGCACCCAGGGGCAAATGCAACAGCAGCTGTGTCAAGAATGGTGTGCAACACTTGCACCCAGGGGCAAATGCAACAGCAGCTGTGTCAAGAATGGTGTGCAACACTTGCACCCAGGGGCAAATGCAACAGCAGCTCTGTCCAGAATGGTATGCAACACTTGCACCCAGGGGCAGATGCAACAGCAGCTGTGTCAAGAATGGTGTGCAACACTTGCACCCAGGGGCAAATGCAACAGCAGCTCTGTCCAGAATGGTGTGCAACACTTGCACCCAGGGGCAAATGCAACAGCAGCTGTGTCAAGAATGGTGTGCAACACTTGAACCCAGGGGCAATGCAACAGCAGCTTGTGTCAAGAATGGTGTGCAACACTTGCACCCAGGGCCAAATGCAACAGCAGCTGTGTCCAGAATGGTGTGCAACACTTGCACCCAGGGCCAGATGCAACAGCAGCTGTGTCCAGAATGGTGTGCAACACTTGCACCCAGGGGCAAATCCAACAGCAGCTGTGTCAAGAATGGTGTGCAACACTTGCACCCAGGGGCAAATGCAACAGCAGCTGTGTCAAGAATGGTGTGCAACACTTGCACCCAGGGGCAAATGCAACAGCACCTGTGTCAAGAATGCTGTGCAACACTTGCACCCAGGGGCAATTCCAACAGCAGCTGTTGTCAAGAATGCGTGTGCAAACACTTGCACCCAGGGGCAAATGCAACAGCAGCTGTGTCAAGAATGGTGTGCAACACTTGCACCCAGGGGCAATTCCCAACAGCAGCTGTGTCAAGAATGGTGTGCAGCACTTGCACCCGGGGCAAATGCAACAGCAGCTGTGTCAAGATGGTGTGCAACACTTGCACCACAGGGGCAATTCCACAGCAGCTGTGTCAAGAATGGTGTGCAACACTTGCACCCCGGGGCAATTCCAACAGCAGCTGTGTCAAGAATGGTGTGCAACCTTGCACCGGGGCAGATGCAACAGCCGCTGTGTCAAGAATGGTGTGCAACCCTTGCACCCAGGGCAGATGCAACAGCAGCTGTGTCAAGAATGGTGTGCAACACTTGCACCCAGGGGCAAATGCCTCAGCAGCTGTGTCAAGAATGGTGTGCAACACTTGCACCCAGGGGCATTCCAACAGCAACTGTGTCAAGAATGGTGTGCAACACTTGCACCCAGGGCAGATTCAACAGACCTGGTGTCAAGAATGGTGTGGCCAAGCAGGACAAGAGGTAGGACCTGTGCCACTGTACTAGGCACTGGTGAGGACACACTCACATTTCGGGTTCAGTTTGGGGCCACTACTTCAAGAAGGACTTTATAGAATATAGACCTCAATGAGGTTGGAAGAGAACTCAGAGATCTCAAGTCCAACCTGTCACCCAAGACCTCATGGCTACTAAACCATGGCTCCAAGTGCCACATCCAATCCCCTCTTGAACACCTCCAGGGATGGGGACTCCACCACCTCCCTGGGCAGCACATTCCAATGGCTAAGAACTCTCTCAGTGAAGAACTTTCTCCTCTCCTCCAGCCTAAACTTCCCCTGGAGCAGGTCCAGAGAAGGGCAATGAAGCTGGGGAATGGTCTGGAGAATAGGGCTGGGGAGGAGCAGCTGAGGGAGCTGGGGTTCTTAAATCTGGAGAAGAGGAGGATGAGGAGAAACCTCATTGCTCTCTGCAAGTCTCTGAAAGGAGGCTGGAGCCAGGTGGGGGTTGGTCTCTTCTCCCAAGTATCAGGTGATAGGAGAGAAACTGGCCTGAAATTGTTCCAGGAGAGGTTTAGGTTGGAGATCAGGAACAACTTCTGTGTTGCAAAAGTGGTCAGGGGTTGGAAAAGGCTACCCCTGGAGGTGTTCAAGGAAGGTGTGGCCATGGCACTTGGGGCCATGGCTTAGTGGCCACAGTGGTGTTGGGCTGATGGTTGGGCTGGATGATCCTAGAGGGCTTTTCCAGCTGAAACAATTCTCATTCTATGACCAGGTCAAACTTGGAGTCTATTGAGGGGCCTCAACAGTCTGGTGGGAGGAAACTACAGGAACCTCATGAATTCAGCAAAGCTCTCCACCTGAAGCAGCTTAGTCCCCTTGCATGAGAGCAGGCCAGGAGGTGATTCTGAAAAGATCGGGTGGTTCTGATGGCCAAAGTCCATGTGTAGCTCTCTGGCTGAAGATAGACAGAAGCCAAGTGGCATCTCCTCAGTTCATCTGAAGTCACCTGCAAAGCCCTTCAGAAAGCACAGGAGTGGATTTCAGTGCAAGCAAAGAGCTCTGCCATCCCGGCAGCAATAAAGCAGCCCCCCCCTCCCCCAAGATGCGAGAAACAAACAGCCACCGCGGCAGCCTTTGCAGGCAGGTCAGAGGGATTGCATGTGCTTTGCCTTTGTTTTAATCCCATTTCCCCATGGCTCCCACCTGCAAGGGAGCCAGAGGCACTGTGACAAGCAGGCCTCTCGGGGGGGGGGGGGGGGGTCGCAGGGCACTTGGCAGCCAGCGGGGGCACTACGCTGCTCAGGCAGGACCCAAAGCCCTGGTTTCCAGCACTGGCATCTCAGCACAGGGTCTTTGAGCAGAAGCAAAACAGCCCATCCCGGAGAGCTATTCTCTGCCTAAACAGCTGCATAAACAGCTCTGCAGTGGCAGTCCACAGCTGGCTCTGGAGACTTTTATGCCTCCAGTTTCTAATGAGGATCAGTTTAGTATTTTTTTAACATCCTGACTCCCTAATAAAAGTCATCTCCAGTGTGGAATGGCTCTGAGAGCTGCAGTCCCCTGGTCATAAATGCTTTCAAGAGACGTGGGGTGGTGATCAGCACCAGGGCTGGATGAAGGTTTCAGCTGCAGCTTCTGGGAGTCGTTAAGAGGCACTAATTACACACACAGCCCTCGGCACAGCCACTGGCGGCAGCACGCAGGGCTTCAGGAGGGCTCTGGCAGAAATACTGCACTTCAGCACTGAAGTAGGAAAGTTCCCTCCAGCATGACAGAGGGGACTGTGCCACTTTGCTCTGCTCTGGTTAGACCTCACCTGGAGCACTGTGTGCAGGTCTGCAGCCCTCAGTGCAGGATGGACACGGAGCTGATGGAGCAGGTCCAGAGGAGGGCCATGAAAACGATCAGGGGGTTGGAGCACCTCTGCTATGGGGACAGGCTGAGGGAGCTGGGGGTGTTCAGCCTGCAGAAGAGAAGGCTCCAGGGAGATTTAATAGTAGCCAGGTGACAAAGGTGTTGAGGGGTCTGGAGCACAGCCCTGTGAGGAGAGGCTGAGGGAGCTGGGGTTGCTTAGCCTGGAGAAGAGGAGGCTCATTGCTCTCTCCAAGTCCCTGATGGGAGGTTGTAGCCAGGTGGGGGTTGCTCTCTTCTCCCAAGCACCCAGCACCAGAACGAGAGGACACAGTCTCAAGCTGCACCAGGGGAGGTTCAGGCTGGATGTTAGGAAGAAATTCTTCATAGAAAGAGAGATTGGCCCTTGGGATGTGCTGCCCAGGGAGGTGGTGGAGTCCCCATCACTGGAGGTGTTTAGGAAGAGCCTGGATTGGTGCCATGGTTTGGTTGATCAGATGGTGTTGGGTCATAGGTTGGACTGGATGATCTCTGAGGTCTTTTCCAACCTGGTTAATTCTATTCTATCCTATCACCTGAAGGGGCTGCAAGAAGGATGGAGAGAGACTGTTTGCAAAGGCCTGCAGTGACAGGATGAGGAACAATGGCTTCAAACCCAAGAAGAGCAGATTTAGATTGGATGTTAGGAAGAAGTTCTTTACTATGAGGGTGGTGGAACACTGGAACAGGCTACCTAGGGAGGTGGTTGGGGCCCCATCCCTGGAGAGATTCAAGGTGAGGCTCAACAGGGTTCTGGGCAAATCCTGCCTGACAAACCTGGTGGCCTTCTCTGAACAAGTGACAGCATTAATAGATGAGGGGCGAGCAACTGATGTCGTTTACCTGGCCCTGAGCAAAGCCTTTGACACTGTCCCACACCAATCCTGGTCTCCAACTGGTGGACACATGGGTTTGATGGGTGGACCACCAGATGGATAAGGAACTGGCTTGATGGCCGCACCAAGAGTGGCTGTCATGGTCTGTCCCAGGGGAGGCCAGGGACAAGCAGAGTCCCTCAGGGATCAGTCCTGGGACCAGGCTTGTTCACATCTTTGTGGGGCCATGGCAGTGGCAGTGAGTGCAGGCTCAGCAGTTGTGCTGATGACACCAAGCTGTGTGGTGCAGCAGACAGCTGGAGGGAAGGATCATCCAGAGGGACCTGGGCAGGCTGGAGAGGTGGCACAAGCCAACCTCAGGAGCTTCAACAAGACAAGGGCAGGTCCTGATCTGGGGAGGCAATCCAGGCACAATCCAGGCTGGGCAGGGACTGGCTGGGCAGCCCAGAGGAGAATCCTGGGGGTGCTGGGGGAGGAGAAGCTCCCAGGAGCTGGGTGCACTTGCAGCCCGGGGAACAGACGGGTGGAGCAGAAGGGGAAGAAGGAAAGGAGAGCGAGAAGGAGGCAGGGAGGGAGTCGGAAAGGGAGGAGGAAAGTGGGGAGCAGGAGGAGAATCAGGCCTTGCTGCAGCCGGAGAGTGTGGCCAAGGGCAAGGGGGGATTCTCCCCCCTTCTGCTCAGCCGGAGACCCCCACTTGATACTGCCTCCAGTTCTGGAGCCCCTATTGCAAGAGGGATCTGGAGGTGCTGAAGGGTGTCCAGAGAAGGGCCAGGAGGAGGAGCAGAGGGCTGGAGCACCTCTCCTATGAGGACAGACTGAAGGAGTTGGGGCTGTTCAGTCTGGAGAAGAGAAGGCTCCCAGGTGACCTAATTGTGGCCTTCCAGGATCTGAAGGGGGCTCGAAGAAGGCTGGGGAGGGACTGCTCAGGATCTCAGGGAGTGATAGGACTAGGGGGAATGGAATGAAGCTGGAGGTGGGGAGATTCAGGCTGGAGGTGAGGAGGAAGCTCTTCACCGTGAGGGTGGTGAAGGCCTGGAATGGGTTGTGCAGGGAGGTGGTTGAGGCCCTGTCCCTGGAGGTGTTTAAGGCCAGGCTGGATGAGGCTCTGGGCAGCCTGATTTAGTGTGGGGTGTCCCTGCCCATGGCAGGGGGTTGGAACTGGCTGATCCTTGTGGTCCCTTCCAACCCTGACTGAAACTATGAAACTATGATCTAGTTGAGGTTGGACTGGATGACCATTGGAGGTCCCTTCCAACCCAGACCATTCTGTGATTCTAGGATTAACCCACAGAATCTCCCCCCAGCAGAGGAGCCTGTGCTTCCTTAGCATCCTGAGGCTCCATTTAAGCCCAGAGACAGCAGCCACAACTGCCCTTGCTGAACAGCAGAGGCCGAGATGCTGGGGCTCCAGAACTCATCTTGCACCTGAATTTCCATCTGCCTTCTGAAGCGTGGGCTGGGCTGTGGGAAGCTTATTCATACAGGTAAAGAAGTCCCACAGCCTCCTTGGGCAGGCCAAAACAGAGCAACACATTATTGCTCTTCAACATCTTCATTGATGATCTGGATGAGGGCATTGAGTCCATCAGCAGTATTTGCGGACGACACACCAGCTGGGGCAGGAGTTGATCTGCTGGAGGGCAGAGAGGCTTTGCAGAGGGACCTGGACAGGCTGGGCAGATGGGCAGAGGCCAAGGGCAGGAGATTGAACACATCCAAGTGCCAGGGGCTGCACATTGGCCACAGCAACCCCAGGCAGTTCTACAGGCTGGGGTCAGAGTGGCTGAGAGCAGCCAGGCAGAGAGGGACCTGGGGGTGCTGGTTTGATGGGAGGCTGAACATGAGCCGCAGTGTGCCTAGGGGCCAAGAAGGCCAATGGCATCCTGGCCTGACAAACAGTGTGGCCAGCAGGAGCAGGGAGGTCATTCTGCCCCTGTACACTGCACTGGTTAGCCACACCTTGAGTCCTGTGTCCGTTCTGGGCCCCTCAGTCAGGAAGGAGGTTGAGCTGCTGGAAGGTGTCCAGAGAAGGGCAACAAAGTTGGTGAGGGGTTTGGAACACGCCCTGTGAGGAGAGGCTGAGGGAGCTGGGGTTGCTTAGCCTGGAGAAGAGGAGACTCAGGGTGACCTTATTGCTCTCTACAACTACTGAAGGGAGTTGTAGCAGGCAGAGGTTGGTCTCTTCTCCCAGGCAGCCAGTACCAGAACAAGAGGACACAGTCTCAGGCTGCGCCAGGGCAGGTTTAGACTGGATGTTCGGAAGACGTTCTATACCGAGAGAGTGATTGCCCACTGGAATCAGCTGCTGTGGAAGTGGTGGAGTCCCTTCCTTGGAGGTGCTCAGAAGAGGCTTGATGGGGTGCTTGGTGCCACGGTTTAGTTGTTTAGTTGTTTAGGTGGGTTGTATTGTACTGTATTGTACTGTATTGTATTGAGGTGGGTTGGATTGGTTGATGGGTTGGACACGATGATCTTGAAGGTCTCTTCCAACCTGGTGTATTGTGGTGTATTGTATTGTATTGCTCCTCAGGCGTCGGAGCGAGATGAGAGCTGGAGGCGGGCACGCCCCAGCCCCGGGTCACAGGCAGCAGGCACGCCGCGCTGGATCGATCGCTTTGGGAGCTCCTCGCCTGTAGCTGCCTGTGCTCTCAGCAGACAGCACTCGTGCAGAGCAGCTGCTGAGGGCAGGTTTGACAGATGTGGCTTGAAAGCACACAGCAAAGTGCACAGCAGCCCTGGGACTGCTTTGCATGAGAGCGGGGAGTGCCGATTATCCCAGACACATCAAGCAGCCGAAGCCCTGCCTGCTCTCTGCTGGTACACAACGGCCACTTAGGCTAATGAGGAAGCAGGAGGAGCTGGGAATGCCAGGCCAGCACAGCTCCTGGCTGCCAGGATCCTCAGCCATGCTTTGCACTTTCTGCTGCTCACACACCCACCACAGGCCTGCTGGGAGGGTGGAAGGCAGGCATCCAGTAACATGGCATCACTTCCATAGTTTCACAGTTTCAGTTAGGGTGGGAAGGGACCACAAGGATCAGCCAATTCCAACCCCCCTGCCATGGGCAGGGACACCCCACACTAGATCAGGCTGCCCAGAGCCTCATCCAGCCTGGGCTTAAACACCTCCAGGGACAGGGCCTCAACCACCTCCCTGCACAACCCATTCCAGGGCTTCACCACTCTCCTGGGGAAGAACTTCCTCCTCACCTCCAGCCTGAATCTCCCCACCTCCAGCTTCAGTCCATTCCCCCTAGTCCTATCACTACCTGAGATCCTGAGCAGTCCCTCCCCAGCCTTCTTGGAGCCCCCTTCAGATCCTGGAAGGCCACAATGAGGTCACCTCAGAGCCTTCTCTTCTCCAGACTGAACAGCCCCAACTCCTTCAGTCTGTCCTCACAGCAGAGGTGCTCCAGCCCTCTGCTCATCCTCCTGGCCCTGCTCTGGACACCTGCCAGCACCTCCAGATCCCTCTTGCAATAGGGGCTCCAGAACTGGAGGCAGTACTCCAGGTGGGGTCTCAGCAGGGCTGAGCAGAGGGGGAGAATCCCCTCCCTTGCCCTGCTGGCCACACTTCTCCTGCTGCAGCCCAGGATCTGATTGGCACTTGGGTCACAGCAACCCCATGAATGCTCCAGGCTGGGGGCAGAGTGGCTGGAAACTGCCTGGTGAACCTGGGGGTGTTGGTCAAGAGTGGCTGAGGATGAGCCAGTGAGTGCCCAGGTGGCCAAGAAGGCCACCAGCATCCTGGCCTGGATCAGCAATGGTGTGGCCAGCAGGAGTAGGGTGGTGATTGGGGCCCTGTACAAGTTTGAGGGTAAGGAGGCTCTGCAGAGGGACCTGGCCACACTGGATCAATTGGCCAGGGTGAATGGGATGAGGTTCAATGAGACCTAATGCAGGACCAGGGGAGGGACTCTCCCCCTGCACTGGCCACTGGGGAGGCCACACCTCAGATCCTGGGTTCAGTTTTGGGTCCCTCACTCTAAGAAGGACATTGAGAGGCTGGAGCAGGTCCAGAAAAAGGCAATAAAACTGGTGAAGGGTCTGGAGAACAGGGCTGGTGAGGAGCAGCTGAGGAAGCTGGGGGCGTCTGGAGGAAAAGGAGGCTGAGGGGAGACTTTCTGGCTCTCTACAGTTCCCTGAATAGTTGGTCTCTTCTCTCAAGGAACAAGTGAGAGGAAATGGCTTCCAGTTGCTCAGGGGAGGTTTAGGTTGGACATGAGGAACAATGTCTTCTGCAGAACATTTATCAGTCCCTGCAACAGGCTGCCCAGGGCAGTGCTCAAGACCCACCCCTGGAGGTATTGCAAAGCTGTGTAGAGGAGGTGCTGAGGGACAGGGTTTAGTGGTGACCCAGCAGTGCTGGGTCAACAGGGGACTCAATGATCAGCCTAAACAGCTCCCTGGGTCTTTGAAAGGGGACAGGATCACCTGTTGCCAGTTCACACTTTGCTTCTCTCCAGCTCCCACGTTCCCCTGTGTGCAGGAAGGGTGATCCTGGGGACTGAATGTGATGGAGCACCAAAGCTGCAGCTCTTCCAAGAGCAGCTGTGCCCTCCTGTGGGACAGGTTATCAGGTGCAGGTTCTCCCCAGGGCCTTGCTTGTGCCACAGGCAGCCCTGCAGCTCCTCTGTGTCCCCATGTCCATTGCAGTGACAGGGCTGCCTAGGGCAGAGACAAGAAGGTGACGCTGGTGAGGCCACACCTCGAGTATTGTGTCCAGGTTTGAGCACCACAGTGCATGAGAGATGTGCAGCTGCTGGAGCCAGGGAAGAGGAGGGCAACAGAGCTGGTGAAGGGCCTGGGGAATAAATCTTATGGAGAGCAACTGAAGGAGCTGGGGCTGGCTAGTTTGAGGAAGAGAAGGCTGAGGGGAGACCTCATTGCTCTCTACACCTACCTGAAAGGAGGTTGTGGAGAGGTGGTGCTGGTCTCTTCTCCCAGGTAATTAGCAATAGAACAGGAGGGAATGGCCTCAGACTGCACCAGGGGAGGTTTACATGGGACAGTAGGAAAGAATTTCCCCAGCAAGAGTGGTCAGGCACTGGGATGTGCTGCCCAGGGAGGTGCTGGAGTCACCAGCCCTGGACGTGTTTGAAGGTGGTTTGGAAGTGGTGCTTGGGGCTATGGTTTAGGGGTGACCCTGGTAGAGTAGGGTTAATGGTTGGACTTGGTTGATCCTGAGGGTCTGGTCCAACCTGAATGATTCTGTGGTTGTCCTGAGATGAGCACACACAGCTCTCTGCAGAGGAGGCAGGTTTGCAGTGGGAGCCTTGTCCCTTCCAGCCAAACGCTGCAGCACTCCGTCCCCCTCCTCCTTCCTGCCACGTCTCTGCTGTCTTTTTGAGGGAAAAATCTTGACATTTGGTGCAGGGACGTTGTGAATATCTGAGTGGAAGGAAAGAAATATGGGATTTGTCACTTCCAGTGCAGGTTGCCCAAAGAGTTGTTTAACAGCCACTTACAAAACCCATCCAAGATTTCCGAAGGCACTGAGCAGAGGCTGATGCCTGATTGCTGCTCACGCTAATGAGAAGTGAGTGTCCAAATCACTTGGATGGGTTTTGGGAAGTCTCAGCTAGATTCATGTCCTCCTGGAGGAAATCACATTTGACAGGAGGCTTCAGATGCAAGGGAGAATGAGGCACTGGAGGCCACTGCTTGGATTCCTCGTGCGTCGGTTCCCAAGGCTGCCCAGCGTGCCGTGCGTGCGGCCGCTGCTAGGGACACCTCTCTTCTGCTGGCAGCTGATATCAGAGCCTTGATTCCCCTGCTTCCTGCAGCTGCTGCTAGGGACACCTCTCTTCTGCTGGCAGCTGCTATCAGAGCCTTGATTCCCCTGCTTCCTGCAGCTGCTGCTAGGGACACCTCTCTTCTGCTGGCAGCTGATATCAGAGCCTTGATTCCCCTGCTTGCCGCAGCTGCTGCTAGGGACACCTCTCTTCTGCTGGCAGCTGATATCAGAGCCTTGATTCCCCTGCTTGCTGCAGCTGCTGCTAGGGACACCTCTCTTCTGCTGGCAGCTGATATCAGAGCCTTGATTCCCCTGCTTGCTGCAGCTGCTGCTAGGGACACCTCTCTTCTGCTGGCAGCTGCTATCAGAGCCTTGATTCCCCTGCTTGCCGCAGCTGCTGCTCCGTCAGAGGGGAGGCATTACCGAGGTGACTGACAGCTGTAATTGGCTGTAAATGCTCCGTTCAGAGCGACGGCAAACTCCGCTTTAAGTTACACCCAGGCACTTCAGCGGCAGAGTCGTTCGGCTCCCACAGCACCTTCATTATGGAAGCAGACTTTGTCCTCCCACACAAATAGATGCTGAGGAAAATAATCTCTCCCCAGATGTGCATCTGCTGCACATCAGAGCAGCGGCGCTCCCCGGGCGAGCGCAGCGCCGTACCTTGCAGCTGACGGAAGGATGACAGCCTGCTCTGGGAAAACAAAGGGAGCTGGAGGAAAAGCAAGACAAAACCATTTGTTTGTTTGTTTCCAAGCTGTTTCCAGAGCCATTTGTCATGTTCTGCCTGCTTGGAGACGTTTTCTTCTTAATTCTAAACAGGAATCTATCCCCTTAAACCCTTCGGGTCGAGGCAGTGGCCGCAATTGCTTTCACCTGACCTCACAAGCACGGAAGCCTCTGGGCTGGAAAAGACCTCTAAGATCATGGAATCAGAGAATTGGGTTAGGGTTGGAAAAGCTCTCCAAGATTATCCACTCCACCCATCAACCCAGCACCACCATGGCCACTAAACCATGGCCCCAAGTGCATTGTCCACACTTTTCTTGAACACCTCCAGGGACGGGGACTCCACCACCTCCTTGGGCAGCCTCTGCCAACCCCTGACCACTCTTGCAGGAGAGAAATTGTTCCTGAGCTCCAACCTAAGCCTCCCCTGGCACAATTTCAGGCCATTTCCTCCCCTTCTATCACCTGATACATAGGATAGGACAGGACAGGATAGGATAGGGTAGGGTAGGATAGGGTAGGATAGGGTAGGATAGTTTAGAATGGAATGGAATGGAATGGAATGGAATGGAATGGAATGGAATGGAATGGAATGGAATAGAATAGAATAGAATAGAATAGAATAGAATAGAATAGAATAGAATAGAATAGAATAGAATAGAATTAACCAGGCTGGGAAACACCTTTGAGATCATCAAGTCCAACCTCTCACCCAACACCATCTGATCAACTCAACCATGGCACCAAGTGCCTCATCCAGGATCTTCCTAAACACCTCCAGGGATGGGGACTCCACCACCTCCCTGGGCAGCACATCCCAAGGGCCAGTCTCTCTTTCTGGGAAGAACTTCTTCCTAACATCCAGCCTAAGCCTCCCCTGGCACAGCTTGAGACTGTGTCCTCTTGTTCTGGTGCTGGGTGCCTGGGAGAAGAGACCAACCCCCACCTGGCTGCAACCTCCCTTCACGTAGTTGGAGACAGCAAGAAGGTCTCCTCTGAGCCTCCTCTTCTCCAGGCTAAGGAACCCCAGCCTGTGAGAAGAGACCAACTCCCATGTGGCTCCATTCTCCTTTCAGGGAGCTGTAGAGAGCAATGAGGTCTCCTCTCATTTTCCTTTTCTCCAGGCTGAACACCCCTAGATCCATTAGCTGCTCCTCCCCAGCCCTGTTCTCCAGACCCTTCCCCAGCTTCATTGCCCTTCTCTGGACCTGCTCCAGCCTCTCAATGTCCTTCTTGGAGTGAGGGACCCAAAACCAAACCCAGGATCTGAGGCGTGGCCTCCCAGTGGCCAGTGCAGGGGGACAATCCTTCCCCTGGTCCTGCACTAGGTCTTGTTGAACCTCATCCCATTCACCCTGGCCAACTGATCCAGTGTGGCCAGGTCCTTCTGCAGAGCTTCCTTACCCTCAAGCAGACCAACACCCCCACCCAGCCTGGTGTCATCTGCACACTTCACTGAGGGAGTCCTTGATCCCCTTGTCCAGATGACTCATAAAGATATCGAAGAGAAGCGGTCCCCGTGCTGAGCCCTGGGGACCACCACTGGTGGCCAGTTGCCAACTGGCTTTCTCCCAGGAGGAGGCCTGTAATGGATTTCATTCCTGTCACACCCAGCATCAACTCTTGGCACCCAGAAGCCTTGTCAGCCACTTCTCCCACCACAAGCTCTGCAGATCCCCTCAAGCCTGCACGGCCACCTCCCACTCACGTCTTGCTTCATTAAGCTAGGAGCAGCTTTTGCTCCCAAAGCCTTGGGAAAGTCTCCCCAACAAGCATTTATGCAAAGGAGGGAGCAGCAGTGAGCTCCCTAACAACCTGAGAGGCCTTCTTGATCTCTTCTTTAACTGACATCACTTCCCTGGGTTTCAAGTGCATTTCATTTCTGTGTGCCTGCTTTCTCTAATCTCCTCCATTTCCCTTATCTCTTGTCTTTTAACAAGCCACATGTCCAGATTCAGTATCTTCTCCTGCAGCCAGAGGAGGAGATATATTTGTTCATTGCAGTTATTAAAAATCCCAGCTCTCTCCCTCCTTTTATTTGATTTTAGTGAGATTCTGCCCATCTCCTCCACACCAAGGCTTCATGGGAATGGAAGCCTGCAAGGAGGCTTCCAGCCAAACTTTAATTTCAGGTATCCCCTGAAGATCTGGACAAGGTGAACCTTTCTTTTATGAGCTGTTTTCAAGGGCAGTCAAAGATGAATATAAAATTGTGGTTTGCTTCTGAACATTGTGGGGGGGGGGGAACCCAAACCACCCCACAATCAAAACCTGAGACTTTTCTTTCACTTTCATGTCTATTTTAACTCCTGACAGAGCTCCTGGTGGCCACTTTGCTTCAGCAAGGATAGACTTAAACCTTTAAATCTGACTTTTGGGGCATTATCTTCCCTGTTATTAGTGGAATAAACTACTTAAAACAGAGTTCTCCTTCCTCAGGGCCTCTCTACCACTCTGTCACTGATGACTTTAACATGGGGGAGAGCATTATGTTAAGAGGCTCATCTCAGCAGTTCCAGCATTAGCTACCAAGAGACACCAGCAGTGATTCCTGGCTGATCCTCTGGGAAACAGCAGTGACTTGTCTCCTAGCTTTCCCTCAGCTTCCTGTGAGCTCAGAGTCCTGGGGGTTTTGTAGGAAGACCCTCACTGGATCTTGTTTAAAGGTGCACCTTGGCCAAAGTGGAAGTTCACAGGATCCCAGGATGTTAGGGGTTGGAAGGGACCTCGGGAGATCTCCCATTCCAACTCCCCTGCCAGAGCAGGAGCAGAGAATCCAGCACAGGGCACACAGGAACACATCCAGATGGGGCTGCAAAAGCTGCAGAGAAGGAGACTCCACAACCTCTCTGGGCAGCCTGCTCCAGGGCTCTGGGAGCCTCACAGGGAAGAAGTTGCTCCTCATGCTGAGGTGGAACCTCCTGTGCTGCAGTTTCTATCCATTGCCCCTTGTCCTAGCACAGGGCACAAGTGAACAGAGCCTGTCCCTGTCCCTTCCTTCCTGACCCCCAGTTGGCAGATATTGATAGACATTGATCAGACCCCCTCTCAGCCCTTCTCCTCTCCAGACTAAACAGTTCCAGGGCTCTCAGCCTCTCCTCATCAGGCAGTCCCTTCATCATCCTTGCAGCCCTCCATTGGACTCTCTCAAGTAGATCCCTGTCCCTCTCGAACTGTGGAGCCCAGAACTGGATGCAATATTCCAGGTGGGGCCATTCCAGCAAGAGTGTAAAGGCCAAAGGCATTTTAAGTCCTCCCCTTGCAAAGACACTGTCCTAAGTAGAACAAGAACAGAGTCCACAGGAAGAAAGAGCTTCCCTGGGAAACCTCAGAGCAATGAGCAAAATCAGGGCTCTCCAGTCTCCTAGCAGCTGAATCTCTCCTCTCCCTTCCCACAGTGTCATCTCAGACCTGTTAGCCACAAACAAGCCATAAGATGAATTATTTCAGCCTTCCACCCCCTTCCCTTGGGCTCAGAGAGGGAGAGCAGCAAAATTAATGCTCCAGGCTGAAAAAATAAAATCTTCAGCTCCATTGATCACGAGAGCTGGAATTAGGAGCTGCCCAGCTTTGCTGCTGCTATTCCCAGGCCTTTCCAAAGCAACCAAACTTCAGTGCTGCCTGTTTCTCGCTGAAGAATCTCATCTGAGGCTCACAGCTTCTGCCGGCATCACTCTGCCACCTGCCTGTGCATGCAGCACTTCAGCAGGGGCTGGCTCCAGCTCCGGCCTCAGCTGGGCTCTCCCGAGGGAGGCTTCCTACCCTGCTCACCTACACAGAAAACATGCTGCCACCTAAACAGAGCCCCAGCATGGCAGGGGCTGGGAGGGACCTCTGGAGATCATCCAGTCCAGCCCCCTGCTCCAGCAGGGCACCCACAGCAGCTTGCCCAGCAGCACAGTGCCCAGGGGGGGTTGGAAGCTCTCCACACAAGGACACTCCACAACCTCTCTGGGCAGCCTGCTCCAGGCCTCCAGCACCCTCACAACAAACAACTTGCTCCTCCTCTTCACATCCAACCTCCTGGGCTCCACTCTCTGCCCCTTGCTGCCCCTTGGCCTGTCCCTGGGCACCACTCAGCAGAGTCTGGCCCCAGCCTCTTGCCCCCCACAGCTCCTTCAGCTCTTGCTGAGCATTGCTCAGCTGCCCTCTGGGGCTGCTCTTCTGCAGGCTCTCAGCCCCAGGGCTCTCAGCCTTTGCTGCTCCCAGAGCTGCTCCAGGCCCCTCAGCAGCTCTGCAGCCTCCCCTGGACTCTCTCCAGCATTTCCCTGTCTCTGTTCAACTGGGGAGCTCAGAGGGGGAAGAGATCATCTCCCTCATGAACACCAGGAGCCCATTGGCCTTCTTGGCCACAAGAGCTCCTTGCTGGCTCCTGGAGAGATAATTAAAGACAGGAGCAAAGTCCCCTGGACTCCCTCCATCAGTCCTCTGTCTCTCTTGAACTGGGGAGCTCAGAACTGGACCCAGGACTCCCGTTGTGGCCTCACTGGGGCAGATTAGAGGGAGAGGGGAAGCTCCTTCAACCTTCTGGCCACACTGCTCTTCTTGCACCTCCATCTTCCTAAAACACACTGCAGACTGAGAAGAGAGCCAGAGAGCAATGAATCTCACCTTACCTGAAGCCTCTGAAATGTTCTCTGCTGGTTCCTCTGGATTACTGACACACGAGCTAGATCATTTTGCTGACCTTTTAGATGCTAAAAGCTAGGGAATTGACTCTACTGCTGAGAGACTGCTCACTTGCCTGATTTAAATCCCAGAAGGACCCACTGCAGTGAGCTCCAGCCCCTCAACCCATCTTCCCATCTCTTTTACCAGGTCAAACCCACAATGAGCAAGACATCTCACCAAAGGGGATGCTGTGAACACTGCATTGTGCTCCCACAAGCTCTCTCTGAGCACTGTACCCACCACTTCACGTCCTGGCTTTTGTTTTCTCCTGCTGTGAGATGTCAGTGTTGAGGTAAACTGCTGCACAGGGCTGCTGCTGGTTCTCTGAACGATTTCTCGGGGCTGTCTCTTGTCACTGGGGTTGCCCTCGGGTTAGGGCACTCCCAATCACAAACACAGGCTGGATGGAGGCTGGATAAAGAGCAGCCCTGTGGAGAAGGACTTGGGGGTGCTGGGGGGTGCAAAGCTGGACAGGAGCCAGCACCAAGCACTGCCAGCCCAGCCCCAGCCTGTCCTGGGCTGATCCCCAGCACCCTGGGCAGCAGGGGCAGGGAGGGGATTCTGCTCCTCTCCTCCACTCTCCTGACACCCCCCCTGCAGTGCTGGGGCAGCTCTGGAGTGCTCAGCACAGACAGTGACCTATTGGAGCAGGGCCAGAAGAGGCCAGAGCAATGATGGGAGGCCAGGCTGAGAGAGCTGGGGGTGTTCAGCCTGGAGGGCTCCAGAGAGATACCTTAGAGCAGCCTTTTAGTATTTGAAGTATTTTAGTATTTACAGGAGAGCCAGAGAGGGACATTTCACAAAGGCATGGAATCATAGGACAAGGTTTAATGGTTTCAAACTGGAAGAAACTGAATTTAGATTACACATTAGGATGAAATTCTTCCCCCACTGGAACAGGCTGTCCAGAGAAGTTGTGGAGGTTCCAAGCCTCAAAGTGTTCAAAGTCAAGCCTGGCTGGGACCTTAAGCAACCTGTTCTAGCAGGAGGTATCCCTGCCCTTGGCAGGGGCTGGAACTAGATGATCCTTAAGGTCCTTTCCAACTCAAGACATTCCATAGTTCTGTGCTGGGAGGCCGAGCATAAAGCAGCATCTTAGACCCAGACAACACAGCTGCAGAGCCCTTGTAGGGGCAATTCCAGGAGTCGAGATGGCAGAGTAGTGCTTCAGGTCTGCACGGGTGTCGACACCACTCTGGAGAGCTCATTTGGGCGACATGGCAGCACCTCAAACCTGGCTGAACATGCTGTAACGCTCGCCAGGGGCCAGTTCAATGAGGGTGGCACAGGACAGCAGCTCAGCCCTACCTGGGCGCAGCGCAGCACTCTTGGAGAGCCGGTCTGGAAAGCAGGTGACACAACAGCGCCTCAGACCTGCACCAACACGGGGCAGAGCCCTCGGAGGGCCGATGTGGTGAAACCCTGGTCGGGAGATTGACCCAGCCCTGCTCCACCTTGGCGCAATGCTCTCGAAAGCGGCTCCCGCAGGCAGCACCTCCGGAGCCCGCGGACGCCGAACCGCCAGACCCGCGCGCAGGGCGGGAAAGCACCAGAGGCGGGGCGGGGCCTGCACAGAGGGGCGGGGCGAGAGGCCGGGGGGGCGGGGCGGGGCCAACCGCTGCCAAGAGGCTCCTCGCGCCGGTGCCCGCCCTGCGAGCCGGAAGGGGCGGGGTTTGTGAGGGGGCGCGCGCGCTCTGCCCTACGGAAGCCGGCGAGTAGCCCTCTGAACATCTGGAGCTGGCGGCGGTGGCTCCGAGCTAAAGCGCGGGCTGGAGCAGGGGCACGTCCGCCGGCCGGAGCTGAGGGCGGGATGGCGGCGCCCTGAGGATCTCGGTGAGCCCTGCGGTGCGGCGGTGCCTGGGGCCTGTCAGCGGCGGACGGTCGCTGCTGGGCCGGGGTCGCAGGGCGGGAAAGCGGCCTTGGTACGGGCTGAAAGGGATCGGGGCTTCGGGGCTAGGCGGTTCTGAGGATGAGGAGAAGGCCATGGTGCAGGCTTGTGGAGGATCGGGGCTTGTGGGACACGCTTAGGGGGTACTGGAGTCCGTTGAGGGCTGGAGGAGCGCGTCGCAGACCGTTACGGGGCAGGCCTGCGAGAGAGGGATGAGGATTGAGGCCTCTGAGACGCCTCGCGTCCCACACCGAGCATAAGGAACAGAGTCAGGGGGTGGCTCAGTGTCTCTCCTCTCTCATTTGCAGCACGCACAGAACAGCCTGGATGCCCAGAAACAGCAGGACACTATCACTGGCTGCCCGGGCCCTCAGCAGGTGCACAGGACTCTTCCTCTCTCACACACAGCTCTGCTGGCCAAGACCTTCTCCTTGCCTCCCCGGGGCCA
Organism: Colaptes auratus; assembly: GCA_015227895.2. Lineage (NCBI taxonomy): Eukaryota > Metazoa > Chordata > Aves > Piciformes > Picidae > Colaptes > Colaptes auratus. The sequence goes on from JAAWVA010000036.1 coordinate 3,636,293, forward strand.
GCCGCAGTTGCTGCTACCAGCAGCAGATAAGACGTGTATCTCTCCAGGGCCCGGGCAGAAACCAGGGGGGTGTTGCTGGGGCTCCCCATCTCTCTCTTGTTTGGAGCACTTGGCCTCGCCAGGCCTGCACTGCTGCCGAGGACATGGCAGAGCAGAGGTACTGCGTGGACTACGCCAAGCGCGGCACCGCCGGCTGCAAGAAGTGCAAGGAGAAGATCGTGAAGGGCATGGTGCGCATCGGGAAGATTGTTCCCAACCCTTTCACCGAGTCTGGAGGGGACATGAAGGAGTGGTACCACGTGAAGTGCATTTTTGAGAAGCTAGACAAGGCCCGGGCCACCACCAAGAAAATTGAAGACATCACAGACTTGGAAGGATGGGAGGAGCTCCAGGACGGGGAGAAGGAATTGATCAACAAGCACATCTCAGGTGAGACAATATAGAACCATAGAATCAATAAGGTTGGAAAAGACCTCAAAGATCATCAAGTCCAACCTGTCACCCAGCACCCCATGACTACTAAACCGTGGCTCCAAGGGCCACATCCAATCCCCTCTTGAACACCTCCAGGGATGGGGACTCCACCACCTCCCTGGGCAGCACATTCCAAAGGCTAAGAACTCTCCCTGTGAAGAACTTTCTCCTCACCTCCAGCCTAAACCTCCCCTGGCACAGCTTGAGACTGTGTCCTCTTGTTCTGGGGCTGGCTGCCTGGGAGAAGAGACCAACCCCCAGCTGGCTACAACCTCCCTTCAGGAAGTTGGAGAGCAATGAGGTCTCCCCTGAGCCTCTTCCAGGCTAAGCAACCCCAGCTCCCTCAGCCTCTCCTCCCAGGGCTGTGCTCCAGACCCCTCCCCAGCCTTGTTGCCCTTCTCTGGACACCTTCAAGTCTCTCAATGTCCTTCTTAAACTGAGGGGCCCAGAACTGGACACAGGACTCAAGGTGTGGTCTGAGCAGTGCTGAGCACAGGGCACAATGACTTCCCTGCTCCTGCTGGCCACACTCTTCCTGATGCAGGCCAGGATGCCATTGGCCTTCTTGGCCCCCTGGGCACACTGCTGGCTCGTGTTTAGGCAGCCCCCCCCAGGTCCCTTTCTGCCTGGCAGCTCTCCAGCCACCCTGACCCCAGCCTGTAGCTCTGCCTGGGGTTGCTGTGGCCAAAGTGCAGCCCCTGGCACTTGGACTTGTTGAATGCCATCCTGTTGGACTTTTTCCCCCTTCCTTCATCCTCAGCTCTTCTAAGACTTGTTTGTTGCAGTCTTATTTTACATAATGTGTTAAGGGAATACAAGAGGATTTCTTGACTGCTGCTTTGGATCTTGCTGTTTTGCAGAAGCTAACTCCAAGACTGGAGGCACACCGAAGAAAAAGGTGATAGTCCAAGCCAAGCTGACTGCCACGGGACAGCTAACGACGAAAGATCCATTAGCTCTCACCAATCCTTCACCAAAGAAGTTCTCTGGCTTCACAGGTAGGACTGAAGACACTGATGTCAGCATCAGAAGTGTTTTACCTTGGTGCAGAACACAAATACCTTGACTGTGTCGGGTGGTTTCGTTGTGATGGCATTTCCACAGCCTGGTTTGCCAGAAGCTGTTGGTGCTGCCTTAGGCTCTCAGTCCTGAAAGAGCTGCTGTTGGAGGTTCTGGCAGCACCAAAGAGACAAAGTTTCCTTTGTGGAAACCCAACCCATGGTGGGGTTGGAAAAGACCTCTGGGGGGATTTGTCAAGTAGTGATAGGACTGGAGGGAATGGAATAAACCCAGAAGTGGGTAGATTCAAGGTAGAAGTGGAAATACTCAAGATGAGGCTCGACGAGGCCCTGGGCAGCCTGGTCTTGTTGGGGATGTCCCTGCTGACTGCAGGGAGGTCTGACTGGATGACCTTTGGAGGTCCCTTCTTGCCCAGACCATTCTATAATTCTGTGATTCAGGGTAGATGTCAGGAAGAAGTTGTTGCCCAGGAGGGTGGTGAGAGCCTGGCACAGGCTGCCCAGGGAGGTGGTGGCAGCCTCCTGCCTGGAGGTGTTTGCAGCCAGGCTGGAGGTGGCTGTGAGCAACCTGCTGCAGTGTGAGGTGTCCCTGCCCATGGCAGGGGGGTTGGAGCTGGCTGAGCCTTGAGGTCCCTTCCAACCCTGGTAATTCTATGATTCTATCACTCAGTCCAACCCCCCTGCTCAAGCAGGGCACCCACAGCAGCTTGCCCAGGATCACCATGGCCAGGTGGCTTTGGAAGCACTCCAGGGAAGGAGACTCCACAACCTCTCTGGGCAGCCTGCTCCAGGGCTCCAGCACCTTCATTGTCACACTGCTGCCTTAGCCCATTGGCCAGTTTGAGCTGTAAGGGACCCCCCCAGTTGCAGTGTTTATGGAAGGGAAAATGGTTACTCCTGAGCAGCTTCTCCTGGAAAGAGCTGCCAGAGGACAGTGAGCATGTGAGGGCTGACCTGACACAGGCTTTGATTCTGGATAACTCTGAGCCTGTGTGCCACACACTGCATGAGGTGAGCATAGGTAGAGGTGTTAGGGTTTGTAAGGGGAGAGGGCATTGGACGTTTTTCATCTGCTTTTTGAAATCATAGCCTCATAGAATGGTTTGGATTGGAAGGGATCTTAAGGATCATCTAGTTCCAACCTCTGCCATGGGCAGGGACACCTCCCACTGGGCCAGGTTACTCAAGGCCTCATCCAGCCTGGCTCTGAGCACTTTCAAGCTTTGAGCCGCCAGAACTGGCAGTACAACTCCTCCAGAACTCTGGACAACCTGTTCCACTGCCCCACCGCCCTCCTGGGGAAGAACTTCTTCCTAATGTCCAATCTAAATCCAGCTTCTTCCACTTTGAAGCCATTCCCCCTCATCCTGTCACTCCATGTCTTTGTAAGAAGTCCCTCCCTAACTCTCCTGGAGCCCCTTCAGGTACTGGAAGGCTGCTCTGAGGTCTCCCTGGAGGCTTCTCTTCTCCAGGCTGAACAGCCCCAGCTCCCTCAGGCTGGAAGGAAGGATGTAGAATGTTTTCTTAGTGGTAATTAGAATGTGAAGCCCCAGCTGTCAGTGCAGCACACAGCAGTCAGAAGCAGTTCTGAAGCCTCACCACCGTGCGGGGATTCTTCAGTTCCATCTGCCAGGCAGAGGCAGCCTCAGCTTTAGAACTTCCTGTGAAGTTGTTGTACTTGTTCAAAAAGCAACTTGTTCTGTCTTTGGTGCAGCCAAGCCAAAGAGCTCAGAAGATGAGTCTGCAAACTCTTCCCACAAGTCCAGCCTGTCGGCAAAGAACTGTGACCCGAAGCACAAGGACTGCCTGCTGCGGGAGTTCAGGAAGCTCTGTGCCATGGTGGCTGAGAAGCCCAGCTACAATGTGAAAACTCAGATCATCCAGGATTTCCTGAAGAAGGGATCTGGGGGAGGTAGGATTCCTGCTTGGCATTCACAGATGGCATCAGGTTGGAAGGGAGCCTCAAAAGTCACCTTGTCCAACCCCGCTGCAGTCAGCTGGGACACCTCCAACTAGAGGAGGCTGCCCAGGGACAGAATACAGAATAAGGTTGGAAAAGACCTTTGAGATTATCAAGTCCAACCTCTCAGCCAACACCATCTGATCAACTAAGCACCAAGTGCCTCATCCAGGCTCTTCTTAAACACCTCCAGGGATGGGGACTCCACCACCTCCCTGGGCAGCACATCCCAAGGGCCAATCTCTCTTGCTGGGAAGAATTCCTTCCTAACATCCAGCCTGAACCTCCCCTGGAACAGCTTGAGACTGTGTCCTCTTGTTCTATCACAGGTTGCCACATCAAGTCTGATCTTGAATGTCTCCAGGGATGGGGCCTCAACCACATCCCTGAGCAACCTGTTCTAGTGCTTCACCACCCTCATTGTGCAGAACTTCCTCCTCATGTCCAATCTCAATCTCCCCTGCTCTAGTTTCAAACCATTGCCCTCATCCTATCACCAGGGGTCCTCCTAAGAGCCCCTCTCCATCCTTCCTGTAGCTCCCTTCAGGTACTGAAAGGCTACTCTAAGTTATCCCCAGAGCCTTCTCCTCTCCAGACTGAACATCCCCTGCCCCCATAGGTGAGTTTCTCTAGCCCCTGATCACCTTTGTGGCCCTCCTCTGGACGTGCTCCAGCAGCTCCATGTCCTCTTGTGTTGGGGCTCATAGCTGGACACAGCACTCCAGGCATTCCCAGCGTGTGAGATCCGTCTCCAAACAAACATCAGCTCTGACTGCCGCAGCCAGGGGAGATAACATGCAGTCCAGGCTGGGTGGTCCCAGGGGTCGGTGAGCCGGGCGGGTGGGCACGGGGCGCCGCGGGGCTCGGGCGGTGAGCCGGGCGGGCACGGGGCGCCGCGGGGCTCGGGTGGTGAGCCGGGCGGGCGGGTAGGCACCGCGGGGGCTCGGGTGGCGAGCCGGGCGGGCGGCGCGGGCGGGCCGCGGGGCTCGGGCGGTGAGCCGGCGGGCGGGGGGCGCCGCGGGGCTCGGGCGGTGAGCCGGGCGGGCGGGGGCGCCGCGGGGCTCGGGTGGTGAGCCGGCGGGCGGGGCACGGGGCGCCGCGGGGCTCGGGTGGTGAGCCGGACGGGCGGGCGCGGGGCGCCGCGGGGCTCGGGTGGTGAGCCGGACGGGCGGGCGCGGGGCGCCGCGGGGCGGGTGGTGAGCCGGACGGGCGGGCGCGGGGCGCCGCGGGGCTCGGGGGGTGAGCCGGGCGGGAGGGCGCCGCGGGGCTCGGGGTGAGGCCGGGCGGGCGGGCAGGCGCCGCGGGGCTCGGGTGGTGAGCCGGGCGGGCGGGCGCCGCGGGGCTCGGGTGGTGAGCCGGGCGGGCGCGGGGCGCCGCGGGGCTCGGGCGGTGAGCCGGGCGGGCAGGCGCCGCGGGGCTCGGGGGGTGAGCCGGGCGGGCGGGCAGGCGCCGCGGGGCTCGGGGGGTGAGCCGGGCGGGCGGGCGCGGGGCGCCGCGGGGCTCGGGTGGTGAGCCGGGCGGGCAGGCGCCGCGGGGCTCGGTGACCTGTGCAGGTGGGTGCAAAGTTGAGTTCTTTAAAGAACAAATGGGGAAGAATGCTGCAGTCTGGTTGTGGGGAATGTTTGCAGGTGCTGTCAAACTCAGTACTGGGTCCAGAAGGTCTTGGGAGGTTTTCTCCCCCTCTCTCCCTGCTGAGACCACACCTGCAATACTGTGTCCAGTTTGGGCTCCCCAGTGCGAGAGAGACAGAGACCTGCTGGAGAGAGTCCAAGGGAGAGCCACAAGGATGCCTAGGGGACTGTGAAGAGAGACTGAGAGCCCTGGGGTTCTTTAGTCTTGAGAAGGCTGAGGGATCTGATCAATGTCTATCAATACCTGAGGGGTAGGGGGCAAGTGGAGGGGGCCAAGCTCTTTTGGGTGGTGTACACTAATAAGACAAGGAACAATGGATACAAACTTGAACACAGAAGTTTCACCTCACCATGAGGAGAAACTTCTTTACAGTGAGGGTGCCAGAGCCCTGGAGCAGGCTGCCCAGGGAGGATGTGGAGTCTCCTTCTCTGGAGCCTTTCCAACCCCACCTGGATGCATTCCTGTTCAGACTACCCTGGGTGATGCAGGGGCTTGGACTCGATGATCTCTTGAGGTCCCTTCCAACCTCTAATGTCCTGTGGTATGATTTGGAGGACCATTGTGGATGTGTCCCCTAAGAAATCTTGCAGATGGAGCAGAGCAGTGTGGTGGAAAGAGGAAGGCCCAGCTGCAGTATTTTTTGCCCCCCAGGGGCCTGCCAGTGAGCACAAACAAAACCCAGCTGGCTGGTGACCGACTCTAACGGTCTGTGGTGTGTGGTGGTTGTTTTCCAGATGGCTTCCACGGTGATGTCTACCTGACCATCAAGCTGCTGTTACCAGGTGTCATTAAAATTGTTTACAACTTGAATGACAAACAGATTGTGAAGCTGTTCAGTAGGATCTTTAACTGCAGCCAAGAAGAGATGGTCCGGGACCTGGAGCAGGTGAGTACAGGCAGCAGCTCTCTTTGGTTCTCACCCCTTGCTGTGGGCATCTGTAATGCTCTTTGAAAGGTTGCTCATCTGACTGCTAGAGTGGGAGGTGGTGACTTGATGGGTTTTTTTCCCCCTCTTTAACAGTTCTCATAGCACTTTCTGCCACCTGGAAGCTTTAGAAAATAATGGTTGAGCAGGAGACAAGATCAGAATGCACCTGGCAAAGCTCTAGCCAGCAAGACTAAGCCTATCTGGGCAGGTTGGGCTGCATCTGCTTCCTCTACACTGCTCTGCCAAGCTTGCTCTGCTGATTTCTGGTGCCTCTTTCCTGTCACCACCTATCCAAAACTGTTTCAGTTGCCAGATCTGTAACTGAGCTGCAGTCAGCTCCTAGAATGAAGCTGCACTCACACCCCTGCAGGTGCTCACAGGTGTGCATTGAATGCCAGCACAGCAGAGTGGGTAACAGCTGCACAAGCTTCCCATCCACTGCAAGGTGCAGACAGTGGGGGAGCTGATAGGATGATAGAACTAGGGGGGATGGAAAAAAAACCTAGAAGTGGGGAGATTGAGATTGGATGTGAGGAAGAAGTTGTTCCCCAGGAGGGTGGTGAGAGCCTGGCACAGGTTGCCCAGGGAGGTGGTGGAAGCCTCCTGCCTGGAGGTGTTTGCAGCCAGGCTGGATGTGGCTGTGAGCAACCTGCTTGTAGTGTGAGGTGTCCCTGCCCATGGCAGGGGGGTTGGAAGTGGCTGAGCCTTGAGGTCCCTTCCAGCCCTGATAAATCTGTGATTCTGTGAATGAATGAAGCTGATTCTTATGGCTCTCTGTTGCCTTGCTGTGTGCTGCCTTCTGGTGACATCACCTGAGTGTTTCAGATCCATGGATTCATGAGGGGCTTCATCCTGAGGAAGCAGTCTGTGATGCTGCAGCAGTGCAGAGCAGAGCAGGGAGGTGACCCTGGCACTCTCATCTTCGTGGCCTTCCTCTGGACATGCTCCAGCAGCTCCATGCCCCTTTGTCTTGGGGGTCCCTGTTGCCAGGGGGACAACATCTCCCCCAGTTACCGGTGACAGCGAGGAAGAAAAAGGAGGTGCCAGGCCTTGCACTGGATCTTATCAGTGGTGCAGAGAATTATGGTAGAAATACCTAGTTTCCTGTGTCCCCCCACTGGGCTGGACCTCTGGACACAGGAAGCACCTCATGTAGCAGAGGGCACCCAGCCCAAACTGCAAGTCCCCTAGCTGGGCACAGCACTCCAAGCATTCTCAGCACATGAGATCCCTCTAAATAAACATCAACTCTGACTGTCAGAGCCAGGGGGAGATCAAATCTGGTTGCTGTGGAGTCCAGGCTGTGTGCTGCAGAGTGTTTCAGATGCATGGGTTGATGAGGGGCTTCATCCTGAGGAAGCAGTCTGTGATGCTGCAGCAGTGCAGAGCAGGGAGGTGACCCTGGCTCTCTCCTCTTAGCTTCCTCTGCAAGTCCAGCAGCTGAGCAGCTTTACTTTGTGTCATGGCAGCTTGCTTTTCCTCTTTGATTCCAGCTCCTTCATGCAATCATTCCTGTGCTTTATCCTCCTTCCTGGAAGCATGCTGCCCCCCAGGGCTGTCCCCATTCCCTAGCCCCCAGCTCTGACCCACAGCCTTGGTTTGTTTCTGGAGACAGGGAGATGTGTCCGAGACCGTGCGCCTCTTCTTCGAGCAGAGCAAGACTTGTCCTCCAGCAGCCAAAAGCCTCCTGACCATCCAAGAGGTGGATGAGTTCCTCATCCAGCTGTCAAAGCTTACCAAGGAAGATGACCAGCAGAGTGTGCTGCAGCACATTACTCGCAGGTGAGGAGAGGAATCAGCCCCAGAACCAGGAGTGCTCGTCTGCATGTCACAGCCTGCAGTCACATCATGAGGAGGGTCCAGAGGAGGCCACAAAAGCGATCAGGGGGCTGGAGCAGCTCCACTATGAGGACAGGCTGAGGGAGCTGGGGTTGTTCAGCCTGGAGAAGAGAGGGCTCCAGGGGGACCTCAGAGCAGCCCTCTGGTACCTGAGGGGCTGCAGGAAGGCTGCAGAGGGACTGTTTGCAAAGGCCTGCAGGGACAGGACCAGGGGCAGTGGTTTGAAATGAGAGCAGAGCAGACTGAGATTGGATGTGAGGAACAAGTTCTGTACCAGGAGGCTGCTGGAACACTCCAACAGGTTGCTCAGGGAGATGGTTGAGGCCCCATCCCTGGAGATATCCAAGGTCAGACTGGACAAGGCTCTGAGCAACCTGATTTAGTGGAGGATGAAGGTAAGGAAGAAGTTCTTCCCAGAACGAGAGATTGACTGCTGGAATGTGCTGCCCAGGGAGGTGGTGGAGTCCCCATCCCTGGAAGTGCTTAAGAAGAGCCTGGATGAGGCACTTAGTGCCATGGTTTAGTCAATAAGGTGGTGGTGGGTGAGAGGTTGGACTTGATCTCAAAGGCCTTTTCCAGCCTGGTTAATTCTGTGTCCTCCTCTTGCATCTCAGGTGCACAGGCAACGACCTGAAGTGCATCATCAGGCTCATTAAGCACGACTTGAAAATGAATGCTGGAGCCAAGCACGTGTAAGTCTGGCCTCTCACTGCCAAATCAAAGCAGCCTTGCTTGGCCCTTAGCCTCACCAGGCAGCAGCAGCAGCCCTGAGGCTGATCCATGTTTCCCTCCTCTGCCCCAGGCTGGACGCTTTGGATCCCAATGCTTATGAGGCCTTCAAAGCCTCACGCAACCTGCACGACGTGGTGGAGAGAGTCCTGAGGAACCAGCAGAAGGCTGAGAAGGTGCCAGGTGTGAAGAGGACCCTCAGTGTGCAGGCCTCCCTGATGACCCCAGTTCAGCCCATGCTGGTAATGTTGCCTCTCCTGCCATGCTGACCTTCAGGCAAGCAAGAGATGGATTTGTGGTGTGCTGGCAGAGCTCCTCAGCTGTGGGATCAGGAGGTGCAGAGGTGGCTGTGTCTGAAGGCTGGGGGGCAGGAAGGAAGGGACAGCAACAGTCTCTGCTCAGTTGCACCCTGTGAAAGGACAAGGGGCAATGGATGGAAACTCCAGCACAGGAGGTTCCACCTCAACATAAGGAAGAGCTGCTTTACTGTGAGGGTCTTCATAGTTTCAGTCAGGGTTGGAAGGGACCACAAGGATCAGCTAGTTCCAAGCCCCCTGCCATGGGCAGGGACACCCCACACTAGATCAGGCTGGCCACAGCCTCATCCAGCCTGGGCTTAAACACCTCCAGGGACAGGACCTCAACCACCTCCCTGCACAACCCATTCCAGGGCTTCACCATTCTCATGGGGAAGAACTTCCTCCTCCCCTCCAGCCTGAATCTCCCCACCTCCAGCTTCAGTCCATCCCCCCTAGTCCTAGCACTACCTGATAGCCTGAGCAGTCCTTCCCCAGCCTTCTTGTAGGCCCCCTTCAGATACTGGAAGGCCACAATGAGGTCACCTGGGAGCCTTCTCACAGAGCCCTGGAGCAGGCTGCCCAGAGAGGTTGTGGAGTCTCCTTCTCTGGAGCCTTTCCAGCCCTGTCTGGGTGCATTGTGCTGGTTTTAGGCTGTACCTTTCAACCCACCACATGCATTCCTGTGACCTGTGCTGGATTCTATGGCCCTGCTCTGACAGGGAGGTTGGACTGGAAGATCTCCCTTCCAACCCCTAACATCCTGTGACCTGTCACTTTGGCTTTAATGTCTTCTTAGGAAGTGTTCTTTGCCAAGAGGCCACTGTTGAGTGGACTCAGGACTTGCACCTCCTGAGACAGTGCAGAAGCTAAACCTTGACTTTGCTTTCAGTCCAGAAGTGACTTCTGTGCTTGGTGTCATTCCAGAAGTTGACTCTGAAATCACTTGAACTTCCCAGTGGGCTGGAGAGTCAGATCAGTTTGGGGGCATTTTTTGAACAACTACAGGTTAACTCTTCTGGGCTAGGCACAGCACTTAAGCCTCTGAGTAAGTGCTGAGAAGCTGTAATTAGCTGGGCACATGCAGATCAGTCTCAGTCAGTCAGTGAGGAAAGCTTGGGCTGGGTAGCAGCAACCCTGGACAGAAAGAACTACAAAGAATTGAGTGGCTCATTGATGAGCTAAGGTCAGAGTAGCTTAATTAGAATAGAATAGGTTAACCAGGACCTTTGAGATCATCAAGTCCAACCTCTCACCCAACACCATCTGATCAACTCAACCATGGCACCAAAGGCCTCATCCAGGCTCTTCCTAAACACCTCCAGGGATGGGGACTCCACCACCTCCCTGGGCAGCACATCCCAAGGGCCAATCTCTCTTGCTGGGAAGAACTTTCTCCTCACCTCCAGCCTGAACCTCCCCTGGCACAGCTTGAGACTGTGTCCTCTTGTTCTGGTGCTGGGTGCCTGGGAGAAGAGCCCAACCCCAACCTGGCTACAACCTCCCTTCAGGGAGTTGCAGAGAGCAAGAAGGTCTCCCCTGAGCCTCCTCTTCTGCAGGCTAAGCAACCCCAGCTCCCTCAGCCTCTCCTCACAGGGCTGTGCTCCAGACCCCTCCCCAGCTTTCTTGCTCTTCTCTGGACACCTTCCAGCACCTCAACATCTTTCCTAACCTGAGGAGCCCAGAACTGGACACAGGACTCCAGGTGTGGCCTCAGCAGTGCTGAGCACAGGGCAGAATGACCTCCCTGCTCCTGCTGGCCACACTCTTCCTGATGCAGGCCAGGATGCCATTGGCCTTCTTGGCCACCTGGGCACACTGCTGGCTCATGTTCAGCTGCTGTCCACCACTACCCCCAGGTCCCCTTCTGCCTGGCTGTTCTCTGCCCCCAGCCTGTAGCACTACCTGGGGTGGTTGTGGCCAATGTGCAGCACCTGGCACTTGGATGTGTTCAGTCTCCTGCCCTTGGACTCTGCCCATCTGTCCAGCCTGGCAAGGTCCCTCTGCAGAGCTCTCCTGCTCCTCTAACAGATCAACTCCTGCCCCCAGCTTGCTGTCATCTGCACATTTGCTGATGACTGTCTCAATCCCCTCATCCAGATCATCAATGAAGATGTTAAAGAGGATGGGGCCCAGCACTGCTCCCTGGGGCACACCACTGGTGTCTGGCCTCCAGCTTGCTGTGGCACCATTCACCACCCCTCTCTGGGCTCAGCCTCCAGCCAGTTCCTAACCCAGCTCAGAGTGCTGCTGTCCCAGCCAGGGGCTGACAGCTTGCCAGGAGCTTGCTGTGGGGGTTGGTCAAGGCCTTGCTGCAGTCCAGGCAGACCACATCCACAGCCTGCCCCACAGCCACCGGGCAGTCACCTGGGCATGGAAGGAGATCAGGTTGGTCAGGCAGGACCTGCCCTTCCTGTATCCAGTTGTTTGAATCCATCATCTGAGCTGTTGGAACTTCTCTCTCTCTGTCTGTCTCTGCACCCTCCCAAGGCTGAAGCCTGCAAGTCCATCGAGTATGCCATGAAGAAGTGCCCCAACGGCATGTACGCCGAGATCAAGTACGACGGCGAGCGCGTGCAGGTGCACAAGAGCGGGGACCACTTCAGCTACTTCAGCAGGAGCCTCAAGCCTGTCCTCCCGCATAAAGTAAGCCCCTAGCAACTCTCTCTGCTGTCCTGCCAGCTCCTCTGTAAGCACCACTGCCTCTCACAACAGGCCAGTGGCCTCCTGGCCTGCATCAGGAAGAGTGTGGCCAGCAGGAGCAGGGAGGTCATTGTGCCCTGGGCTCAGCACTGCTGAGGCCATACCTTGAGTCCTGTGTCCAGTTCTGGGCTCCTCAGGTTAAGAAGGACATTGAGAGACTTGAAGGTGTCCAGAGAAGGGCAAGAAAGGTGGGGAGGGGTCTGGAGCACAGCCCTGTGAGCAGAGGCTGAGGGAGCTGGGGTTGCTTAGCCTGGAGAAGAGGAGGCTCAGGGCAGACCTTCTTGCTCTCTCCTGAAGGGAGGTTGTAGCCAGGTGGGGGTTGGTCTCTTCTCCCAGGCAAGCAGCCCCAGAACAAGAGGACACAGTCTCAAGCTGTGCCAGGGGAGGTTCAGGCTGGAGGTGAGGAGAAAGTTCTTCCCAGCGAGAGAGATTGGCCCTTGGGATGTGCTGCCCAGGGAGGTGGTGGAATCCCCATCCCTGGAGGTGTTTAGGAGGAGACTTTATGGGGTGCTTGGTGCCATGGTTTAGTTGATCAGATGGTGTTGGGTGAGAGGTTGGGCTTGATGATCTCAAAGGTCTCTTCCAGCCTGGTTTATTCTATTCTATACTGTAGTTGAAAGTCAGACTGGTGCAGAAATGCCTCCATGGGCCTCAGGCACACAGCACTGGGCTGAGTCTCTGCTCAGCCTGCAGACATTTTCATTTCCTCTGCTGTTTTTTCCTCTCCAAGGTTGCCCATTTTAAGGACTTCATCCCCCAGGCTTTCCCTGGTGGGCAAAGTATGATCCTGGATTCAGAAGTTCTTCTGATTGACAACAAAACTGGCAAACCCCTTCCTTTTGGGACTCTTGGTGTGCACAAGGTGAGAGAGACATGAAACAAAGGAAAAGCCTTTGGTGTGGCTGGAGGCTCTTCTTCTGGCTTGAACACACTGGCATGAGATCTGTTCTCACAGGGGAATTTAAGAGCTCTGATGCTTGCCTCAGTGTGGAGACAGCCTGAGAGAGTTGGGGTTGTTCAGCCTGGAGAAGAGAAGGCTCTGAGAAGACCTAATTGTGGCCTTCCAATATCCAAAGGGGGCTCCAAGCAAGCTGGGGAGGGACTTCTGAGGGTGTCAGGTAGGGATAGGACTGGGGGGGATGGAGCAAAACTAGAAGTGGGGAGATTGAGATTGGCTGTGAGGAAGAAGTTGTTGCCCAGGAGGGTGGTGAGAGCCTGGCACAGGCTGCCCAGGGAGGTGGTGGCAGCCTCCTGCCTGGAGGTGTTTGCAGCCAGGCTGGAGGAGGCTGTGAGCAACCTGCTGCAGTGTGAGGTGTCCCTGCCCATGGCAGGGGGGTTGGAGCTGGCTGAGCCTTGAGCTCCCTTCCAGCCCTGACAGTTCTGTGATCTGGGGGGAAAATGAGATGCCTGAGCAGGCTGATGTGAGGGAGAAGGTGCTGCTCTAGTACAGCAGAGCTGACAGGGACCTGATCACCAGCAGGACAGCAACAAATCTGCCAAGATCAAGATTTCAAATCCCTTTGGAGAACCCTGAAGTTCTGGATGTGCTTACTGCTGGAGTCAGGCAGGGCAGGCTGGAAGAGTTTCCTCTTGGGTTTGGCAGTCTGTGGTGCTCATGTCTGCAATAAATGGTGGTGAGGAAGGGGAGAGTAAAGTGAGAATTAAAGCAAGTGCTTTAACCTCAAGTAGGCACTAATCTGAGCTCCCTGCCCCTGGGTTTGTGTTGCAGCAGCAGCTGTGGCTGTGACACTGCCCAGAACCATGAAGACCTGTGGTGGTCATTCCCTGCCAGCAGGAAGTGGCCATGGTTAGCTTCTTTGGGTTGTGCTTTCACACACTCAGCCTACATCTCAACTCTCTCTTTCAAAGGATGCTTAAGCCTCTCAGGACTAAAAGATGGAGATAAAATGCATCCTTTTGGTTCTGTTCTCTTTCTGCAACCCCCCCATGGCTGCTTGCTGCAGATGCAGCTGCCTGACAGAGGGCTTTGGTTGTCTTTCAGAAAGCTGCTTTCCAAGATGCCAACGTTTGCCTCTTTGTGTTTGACTGCATCTATTTCAATGATGTCAGCCTGATGGACAGGTAGGTGCCTGCTGTAGTGTGAGAGCAGCCTGACTGGATGCTCCCAGCTGGAGCACAGCCACTGCAGGAGCAGCTCCTGGAGGCTTTAAAGACTGGCCACTTACCCCTGTAAAATTGAGGCAGCTTAGGAGAGGCCTTCCTGTGCTGAGGAGTTTGGCTTGTGGAGCTGCTTCTTGCTCTGCAGTTGCAGGGTATCAGAATTAGCAGCTGAGTGTGGCTCAGCACCCAGCTCATCTCCTGTCCCCTGCAGCTAAAGACTTTATTAGCACACAGCTACTAAGGTATAGCTTAGTTCCTGCAGGAAAGTGAGGATTGAGTGTCCTCTGTGCAGCTGGTAGCATAGATCATTAATGATCCCAGAGGCTCTGCTCAATGTTCACTGCTGGTGCTTCATGAGAAACTTGCTCCTGTCCTTAATTATCTCTCCAGGAGCCAGCAAGGAGCTCTTGTGGCCAAGAAGGCCAATGGGCTCCTGGGGTTCATGAGGGAGATGTTCTCTTCCCCCTCTGAGCTCCCCAGTTGAACAGAGACAGGGAAATGCTGGAGAGAGTCCAGGGGAGGCTGCAGAGCTGCTGAGGGGCCTGGAGCAGCTCTGGGAGGAGCAAAGGCTGAGAGCCCTGGGGCTGAGAGCCTGCAGAAGAGCAGCCCCAGAGGGCAGCTGAGCAATGCTCAGCAAGAGCTAAAGGAGCTGTGGGGGCAAGAGGCTGGGGCCAGACTCTGCTGAGTGTGCCCAGGGACAGCACAAGGGGCAGCAAGGGGCACAGCCTGGAGCCCAGGAGGTTGGATGTGAAGAGGAGGAGAGAGTTATTTGTTGTGAGGGTGCTGGAGGCCTGGAGCAGGCTGCCCAGAGAGGTTGTGGAGTGTCCTTGTGTGGAGAGCTTCCAACCCCCCCAGGCACTGTGCTGCTGGGCAAGCTGCTGTGGGTGCCCTGCTTTAGGAGTGGGGGTGGAGTTGGATGATCTGCAGAGGTCCCTTCCAGCCCCCAGGGTTTGGTGACTGTGGCTCTGTGCTGGTTTAGGCCTCTCAGCGAGCGCCGGAAGTTCCTGCACGACAACATGGTGGAGATCCCCAACAGGATCCTCTTCTCCGAGATGAAGCACGTCACGGTGAGAGCCCTGCCCTGCTCCCTGCTCCCTGCCTCTGGCCCTTCTCCCCATGAAGGCTGTTGCATGGGCAGCAGTTCCTTGCCTGTCAGAATGGTTACAACCCCAGGCAGTGCTACAGGCTGGGGTCAGGGTGGCTGAGAGCAGCCAGGCAGAGAGGGACCTGGGGGTAGTGGTTGATAGCAGCTGAACAGGAGCCAGCAGGATGCCCGGGGGGGCCCAGAAAGCCAATGGCATCCTGGCCTGCATCAGGAAGAGTGTGGCCAGCAGGAGCAGGGAAGTCCTTGTGCCCTGTGCTCAGCACTGCTGAGGGCACACCTTGAGTCCTGTGTCCAGTTCTGGGCTCCTCAGGTTAGGGAAAGAGGTTGAGCTGCTGGAAGGTGTCCAGAGAAGGGCAACAAAGCTGGGGAGGGGTCTGGGGCACAGCCCTGGGAGGAGAGGCTGAGGGAGCTGGGGTTGCTTAGCCTGGAGCAGAGGAGGCTGAGGGGAGACCTTCTTGCTCTCTCCAACTCCCTGAAGGGAGGTTGGAGCCAGCTGGGGGTTGGGCTCTTCTCCCAGGCAGGCAAGTAGCCCCAGAACAAGAGGACACAGTCTCAAGCTGTGCCAGGGGAGGTTTAGGCTGGAGGTGAGGAGAAAGTTCTTCCCAGCAAGAGAGATTGGCCCTTGGGATGTGCTGCCCAGGGAGGTGGTGGAGTCCCCATCCCTGGAGGTGTTTAGGAAGAGCCTGGCTGAGGCCCTTGGTGCCATGGTTGAGTTGCTCAGATGGTGCTGGGTGATAGGTTGGACTCCATGAGCTCTGAGGTCTTTTCCAGCCTGGTTGATTCTGTGTTCTGTTGTGTCAGGTCTGTGTGCCTGACCTCTTCAGCCAGCAGTGCTCAAGAAGGCTCTGCCTGGCTCCCATCTTCTCTTGGCCCCAACCACTTCAGCATCAGCTTACCTTGCAGATCTCTTCTTGGTGTTGTAGCCCCTCTAACTCAGACACTGCTGGGAGGAGCTGAAGCCTCTTGTCCCTGAGCCTGCAGGCTGATGGCAGGGGGCTGGATGCTCCCAGTTCCCAGCCTGGCAGCTGCAGGTGCTGCATGGCCCAGCTTCCCCTGTGTGCTCTGCTTTGAGAGCAGCCTGCTCAGCCTCTCCTGTGGTGGTTGTGCACAAGCTCTGTGTCCTGTTACTGTTCTGTACTGCTGCAGAAAAGTGGCCTTGGCACCCTGGGCTGCTTGGGGAGTCCTTGGACACTTGGGGCACAAGAAGAGAGGTTAGGTCAGCTGGATAGAGAGGAGGTGCTGCTCAGTGGGGAGACTCTGGCCCTCTGTGTGGGACATGCTGGGGACACCCTCTGTGGCTCCCTTGGCTCTGAGGAGTGCTTTTAACTAACCAGCCCTTGCCCTTCCTGGGTCCTGCTCCCAGCTTGGGCACTGGATGGGCAGCACTGGATGGGCAGCACTGAGAGCTCCTGTGGACTCTCCTTGGAAAACTCTGTCATGACAGGAGCCATTCACCTCTGCAGCTGGTTGGCTTTTAGTGCCACTGCTCCAGACACAAGCCCTGGGAACCACTCCCCTCTGACTGCCCTCACCAGGATCCCTTCCCTTCCCTTTCCAGAAAGCCTCAGATCTGGCAGACATGATCACCAGAGTCATCCGTGAGGGGCTGGAAGGACTGGTGCTGAAGGATATAAAGGCAGGTGCACCTTCTCTCTCCTCTGGGCCCTGGGGTGACTGGGGAGCAGCAGCAGGCAGGGGGGTGTGGGGCAGGGGGCTGTGGGTGAAGCACACAAGGCTGAGCACCCGTGAAACATCTCTGGGCTCTCGCTGGAGCCGGCCTCAGCCCAGGCTGCTCCTCAGACACGGGTGTGCTCCTGCACTGCTCCCCTGGGTGAAAGCAAGGCTGTTGCAGGAGGTGGCTGCCCACCAGGAGCATCTTCCTGACTGGAGGTTCTTCCCATGTTTTGCTCAGGGTAACTATGAGCCAGGGAAGAGGCACTGGCTGAAGGTGAAGAAGGACTACCTGAACGAGGGCGCCATGGCTGACACTGCTGACCTGGTGGTGCTGGGAGCTTTCTATGGGCAAGGCAGCAAAGGTGAGGCTCAGGAGCTGGCTTCAGTCAGAGATCTGCCAGCTCAGGAGATTCTCATGCAGTTTTGCTGTTCTAGGCCTCCTCTGGCATTTAGTCTGCCAGCAGAACGAGGCTGGTGGCTGTAGCAGTGGCCATCAGATGGCAGCCCTGAGCTTGCCGTGGGTTATTGGCAGGGCAGAGCCCTGGGTCCTGGGCTGGGCTCTTAGCGGGCAGAGGCTCTGTTCAGCCGGTGGGAGCTGATGCTGGGAAGCCATCACAAGCCCGAGGTCCTTTGAGTCCCAGGGATGGAAAAGGGGCTTGGTTCATTGCTTTGGGAAAGGCTGAGAGCTGCCCTGCTGTCCCCTGCTGCAGGTGGGATGATGTCCATCTTCCTGATGGGCTGCTACGACCCCAAGAGTGAGAAGTGGTGCACCGTGACCAAGTGCGCTGGGGGGCCACGACGACGCCACCTTGGCACGGCTGCAGACAGAGCTGGACATGGTGAAGATCAGCAAGGTGAGGGGGGCCCTGGCATGCAGCTGATCAAAGGACTCTCAGCAGAGGGCTTGGAGAAAGCCTTCTTCCTGCTGAGGTGCTGGCTGGAGGCAGGGTCGAAGTGCTGTGCTGGCAGAGAGTGGCTAAAGTGCTCTGACCCAGGAGCCGCAGGTGCAGCCAGCTCCTGAGAGCTGTACCCAGGCCCTGAGTGGGGAGCCAGGCAGCAGCTGCTGCCTGCTCAGACTGGGTGCCACTGGGCAGAGCAGAGCAAGCAGCACTCTTGGCATGTTGTGCTTGGTGAAGGCAGTCACTAGGTGGGGCAAACGCTCAGCTCAGCACGTGGGGGCTGGGTGAGTTCAGGCTGCTGGTGAGGGACTTCCTGAGCTGAGGAATGTTGCCCCTGAAGACAGAGAGCTGAGCTCTGCTTCCTGACATGCTGAAGGCCACCTGCAGAGAGGTGCTGGAATCCTGAAGTGAATGGGCAGTGCTCTGTGAACCACAGCTGGAGCCACTGGCACTGGGTGGCATCTGGAGTGGCAGGAAGGCAGAGCTGTGGCACAGCTGTGCCTCTCTAGGTGAGAGAAGCTGCTGCAGGGGCTGGCTGCTGCAGCAAGCTCCATCCTTCCCAAGGCAGTGCAGTGCCTGTGTGCTCATCTGCTGCTCCTTCTCTTCCAGCACCTTCTTTTGCAGCCATAGATCACTACATTGTCCTAAGTGGGTTTGGTGTGTGTGCTTTTCATTAACAGGATCCCAGTAAAATCCCAAGGTGGCTAAAAATCAACAAAATCTACTACCCAGACTTCATTGTCCCAGATCCAAAGGTAAGAGCTGTCCTCAGGTCACTTCCCTGTGGTCTTTCCAGCCCTGCTGTACTTCATGAAATTGTCAGGGTTGGAAGGGAGCTCAAGGCTCAGCCAGCTCCAACCCCCCTGCCATGGGCAGGGACACCTCACACTGCAGCAGGTTGCTCACAGCCACCTCCAGCCTGGCTGCAAACCCCTCCAGGCAGGAGCTGCCACCACCTCCCTGGGCAGCCTGTGCCAGGCTCTCACCACCCTCCTGGGAACAACTTCTTCCTCAAGCCATCTCATCTCCCCACTTCTAGTTTTGCTCCATCCCCCCCCCAGTCCTATCCCTCCCTGGCACCCTCAGAAGTCCCTCCCCAGCTTTCTTGGAGCCCCCTTCAGATACTGCAAGGCCACAATTAGGTCTCCTCAGAGCCTTCTCCTCTCCAGCCTGCACAACCCCAACTCCCTCAGTCTGTCCTCACAGCAGAGCAGCTCCAGCCCTCTGCTCATCCATGTGGCCCTTCTCTGGACACCTTCCAGCCCCTCCAGATCCTTCCTGGAACAGAGGCCCCAATTCAGTGTTCACATTGTCCCTGTTACAAGGTTAGATTTTATCCTTGGAACAGGAAATCAAGCACAAGGTTTTAATCTCTGCATCTTGAGGATGCATTTGGGGCCAAGAGCTTTGATTCCTGCAGCACTTCTGGCAAATAAATCCTTGCCAGAAGAGAACTTCCTTATGGGTTTGAAATCCTTTCAGTTAGAATGGTTGGAGCACAGCTGTGCTTTGAGGCCCAAAGCTGCTGTTGGTTTACAGCCTGCAGCAGTGTGCTTGGTGCTGTGCTTTGTCTGATAACAAATGTTGAACAAATGGTTTAGAATAGAATCAACCAGGTTGGAAAAGACCTCAGGATCCATCAAGTCCAACCTCTCACCCAGCACCATCTGATCAACTCAACCATGGCACCAAGTGCCTCATCCAGGCTCTTCCTAAACACCTCCAGGGATGGGAACTCCACCACCTCCCTGGGCAGCACATCCCAATGGCCAATCTCTCTTCTTCCTAACCTCCAGCCTAAACTTCCCCTGGCACAGCTTGAGACTGTGTCCTCTTGTTCTGGTGCTGCTTGCCTGGGAGAAGAGACCAACCCCCACCTGGCTACAACCTCCCTTCAGGGAGTTGGAGAGAGCAAGAAGGTCTCCCCTGAGCCTCCTCTTCTGCAGGCTAAGCAAGCCCAGCTCCCTCAGCCTCTCCTCACAGGGCTGTGCTCCAGACCCCTCCCCAGCCTTGTTGCCCTTCTCTGGACACCTTCCAGCAGCTCAACCTCTTTCCTAAACTGAGGAGCCCAGAACTAGACACAGGACTCAAGGTGTGGCCTCAGCAGTGCTGAGCACAGGGCACAATGACTTCCCTGCTGCTGCTGGCCACACTCTTCCTGATGCAGGCCAGGATGCCATTGGCCTTCTTGGCCCCCTGGGCACACTGCAGGCTCATGTTCAGCTGCTGTCAACCACTACGCCCCAGGTCCCTTTCTGCCTGGCAGCTCTCAGCCACTCTGACCCCAGCCTGTAGCTCTGCCTGGGGTTGCTGTGGCCAAAGTGCAGCCCCTGGCACTTGGACTTGTTGAATGCCATCCTGTTGGCCTCTGCCCATCTGCCCAGCCTGGCAAGGTCCCTCTGCAGAGATCTGCTCTCCTACCCTCTAACAGATCAACTCCTGCCCCAGCTTGGTGGTCTCTGGAGATGGATATTGAGGGTCCCAGCCCCCCCGGAACCAGCAGAAGCTTTTCTAGCTGAGGGGACCGAGATGTGGAGTTTGTGAGGCGTGGGGCAGGGCGGGAGGTTGCTGCAGGGGCTGGGGAGCACAGGCACAAGAGGGTTAGTTGCTGAGGGTCGGGGTGGGATCTGACTGGCTCGCTGCTGTGTTCAGAAAGCCCCAGTGTGGGAGATCACCGGGGCCGAGTTCTCCAGGGCCGAAGCCCACACTGCCGACGGGATCTCCATCCGCTTCCCGCGCTGCACGCGCATCCGCGACGACAAGGACTGGAAGACGGCCACCAACCTGCAGCAGCTGAAGGTGGGCAGCACTGCCCCTGCAGTGCCTCTGCAAGCAGGCCTGCCAGCAGCCTGTGCTGAAACAGACACCCAGGGGCTGCAGGGCAGAGCTGCAGCTCCCATTTACGCCAGGCTCAGGCTGATGGCTGGATTAGTTTGCTGCGGATCTGCGGCCTGCCCTGGGGAGTCCCTCGGGCTGCTGAGCACTTGGAGGAAGGGCTGTGCTGGCAGCCACTTGGCAGCTCTGGTCACAGCCCTCATGCTGAGGAATGTCCTTCCTGGAAGAGGTGACCTTTATTCTCTGCTGTGAATTGCTGAGGCTGGGGGAGGCCTCTTGAAGGGCTAAGGGCAGCCTGGCCCAGCTGGGGCTGCACTCGCCTTGCAGCTCCTCCATCTCCTTTGCTGGTGGCAAGGGTTGGCTTGCTGCCATCCCCAGCAGTAAAGTCACCTGTGGAGGAGCTCTGTTCCCAGCCCAGTGCTGTTTGGGCTCTCTCCACACTGCTCTGGGGGTACTGGCAGCAGATGCCAGCACTGGAGGGGTTCAGCCTACCTGCTGCCCAGCAGGCTGGCAGGCTGCCTGTGCTGGCAGTGGGGAGAAAGGTAAAGTTCCCTCTTTTAGACTGCCCGGGGTGATCAGTGGGGTTTGTTCATTTCCAGGCTAGGGAGCCAGGCTCTGGGGAGCTCCTCTGCCTTGCTCTGCAGCAGGTGATGGAAATGTGGCTTTCAGTAGCTCCCTGCATGGCTTCCCTTGATGCCAGGCAGCTGGGTGGAGCACAGAGGGCTTGAGCAGACCTGGCAGGAAAATGGCTGCAAGGAGGGGCAGGAAGCAAAACCTTTCAGAGAGGGGAAGAAGCAGGAGGAGCCCACATGGTCCAGCTGGTGTCAGAGGTTTCACTGTGGTTCAAGGCAGTGCTTTGCTTCCTGTGGGACAGGAGCTGTACCAGCTCTCCAAGGAGAAGGCTGACTTCAGTGTCACTGCTGGGGAGGAAGATGCTGGGGAGTCCACAGCTGGCAGCAGTGGAGAGAATGAGGGAAATTCCAGGTCTTCCACACCACACAGCACCATCAAAACTTCCCCAAGCAAGTCACCTGCAAAGCCCAGAAGCCAGAAGGTAGGTTGGGGAGAGGAGGCCCAGGGTGTGCTCTGTGTCTGGGGCAGGCTGGCTTTGGGTCTTTGTTTTGAAGATTCCATGGTAGGGGTCATGGGCAGAGCTCTGCTCTGGCTGTTCACAGCCACACTGGGCTGTGCTGGGATTGAGAGAACATGGGCACAGCACTGCTGCTGTTCAGGTTGGTGCTTAGGCAACTCCTGAGGACAGTCAAAGCTCTCAGAGGCCTGGAGGCTGCACCTTGAACTTGGCAGTCTCAGTTGCAGTTCATACCAGAACTGCTGGGGAGTGATTTCTCTGCATGCAGCCCCCTGCAGTCCTCCTGGGGCAGGGTCCTGAGCAGGCTGCAGGACTGATCAGAAGAGCAAAGCTGCTGCTGTCCCTGCAGCTGAGGTGCCCTTGGCTCAGGGAGGTCTGACCATGAACCAGGATTTCATTTGGCTTGGATGAAATCTGGGAGTGTGAGAAGGCAGCTGGGTGGAGAGGACTTCCAGGTGGTGAACTGCAAAGCTGTGAATTGAATTGGTGGTGTCCCTGGGGAGCAACTTGAGGCAAATTCCTGAGCAGTCTCCAAAGGGCAGCAATGGTGACAGCAAGGAGGGAAGGTGAGCAGCAGAGTCGTGGAGGTGAGGGCAGGGTGGTGCAGTAGAAAACAGCTCACTGCTTACAGGCTGCTTGTGCCAGGAGGAGGAGGGACACCTCTTCCCTTTTCCTGTTGTCCCTCCACTTCACTACACAGCCAGTGTCTGGGGAGACAGCACGACTGAGACCCCTCTTTGTTTGCAGAGAGCAAAGCAGTGGTTGGATCCCCTCCAAAAGCAGAGAAGCGCGGGGAGAAGCGGAAAGCCTCGGAGATGGAGGACGACGGCAAAACGGTAGGGGCAGCCCCTGGGGTGGGACTTGCTCACCTTTGCCTTCCACCTGGAGAAGTCTGAAACCTCCCCCTAGCAGCACCCTAAATGGAAATGGAATAAAGGCAGAAAGAGCAGGCACGAGCCCCCTGGTGTGAAGGCAGCAGCGTGGCTGCAGCTGCTCCTCCCTGCCTGCAGCCCTGGGTTTGTCATGCCACGGGTGGTGCTCTCTCCACCCATCACTGCCCTGCTCTGCAGAGGGCTGTGGCTGCCCAGCACTCCCAGAGCCGGCAGCTGTGGAGGGAGGGAAATGACCTCTCCAGCCCCTTGTGCAGCAGCCTAGAGGAGTGGAGTAAGAATCACTGAGCTGTAGTTTGCTGAGCAGCCTGCCCTGATGCAGACAGCAGCTCCTTTCCAAGGGTGGCTGTGTGCTGCTGCCACTAGGAAACACCAGCTTGTAAAGGCCAAGACATTTAGGTCAGGGTTGCTGGACCACATCAGCAATAAAGAGGTGGAGTTTCCAGTTTTCCAGTTTCACAGAGTTTTCATTAGGGTTGGAAGGGACCACAGGATCAGCCAGTTCCAACCCCCCTGCCATGGGCAGGGACAACCCACACTAGATCAGCCTGCCCAGAGCCTCATCCAGCCTGGCCTTAAACACCTCCAGGACAGGGCTCAACCACCTCCCTGCACAACCCATTCCAGGCCCTTCACCACCCTCACGGTGAAGAACTTCCTCCTCCCCTCCAGCCTGAATCTCCCCACCTCCAGCTTCATCCCATTCCCCCTAGTCCTATCACTCCCTGATAGCCTGAAAAGTTCCTCCCCAGGTGTTCAGGAGGGGACTGGACGTGGCCCTTGGTGCCATGACCTAGTCATGGGGTCTGTGGTGACAGGTTGGACTTGATGAGCTTTGAGGTCTCTTCCAACCTTAGTGAGACTGTGATGCTGTGAAGGGCAGCAAGGGAGCAGTAATTCCCCTCAGGCAGGGGAGCAGAGTCCAGTTGCTGGTGGGGTGCAGCTCTTGGGCTGGTTTCAGGGCAGGCCAGAGAGCGGTCACGGCTGCCAGGCACAGGGTAAGCACAGAGCTGTGCCTCAGGGGCAGTCTCAAGTCCTCACCCCGCTGTGCTGCTCCTCTTCCGCACCTCGCAGCCGCTGCTGGACATCTTCACCGGCGTGAAGCTCTACCTGGCGCCCTCCGTGCAGGACTTCGAGCGGCTCCGGCGCTACTTCATCGCCTACGACGGGGACCTGGTGCCCGAGTTCGACACGGCCTCGGCCACGCACGTCATGGGGGGCAGCCAGGAGGTCCCTGGCGCTCAGCGCGTCTCTCCCGACTGGATCTGGGCCTGCATCCGCAAGCGGAGGCTGGTGGCTCCCTGCTAGCGGTGCCAGCTTGCCAGGCCTGGCGCGCAGCTGGCCGCAGGGCCGGGGGGCAGAAGCTCCCCCTGCGGAGACCTGGAGAGACTTGAAAGGCTCAGGTGCCTGCCCTGGTGCTTCCCCAGCCAGCCTGTGGAATGAATTAAAACAGCTCCAACCCAGCGTCCCTGCTGCATCCCTTCTTGTGCCCAGAGCGTAGGCAGCTGCACTGCCCAGGGGCTGGTGCAGGCTCCTTGGGTTTTTTAAGTTTGGGTATTTTTGTAGGTGAAGAAATAAAACTGAAGCAGTTTCTCCTTTGCTGTCAGGACTTCATTCCCAGAGGTTGTTCCCTGCCTGGGCAGGAGAACAGGACCAGCTCTGAAGCTCTTGGTTGCACTGGCAGGGTCATGCTTTCTACGTGGAGAGGGAGAGGGAGGAGGGGGCAGCCTCTTCTCCAAGAGAGAGGACCAGAGGAAATGCTTCCGAGCTGCTCCAGGGGAGGTTCAGGCTGAATGTTAGGAAATATTTCTGCACTGAAAGGGTTCTCAGACCTGCCCAGGGCAGTGCTGGAGTCACCATCCCTGGGGCTCTTCCAGCAGCTGTGGACCTGGCTCTCAGGGACATGGTTTAGTGTTGGCCCTTCAGTGCTGGAAGAGGATTGGACTGGATGAGCTTTGAGGTCTTTTCCAACCAGATGCATTCTGTGACTCTGTGATTTGGCTGCCTGGCTACAACCTGCATGAAGGATGTCCCTGGTTTTGAGTTTTCTTTCCTGCCCTCCACCCTCCAGCACAGGTCTGTGGCCAGTTGCAGCTGCCACCTCTGCTGCAGGTTCTGCAAACACAGCAGGTGAGCTTCCACTACAGACCTGCAGCCTCCTGCAGTGCTTGGCTGGATGTTGCTGACAAAGGAACTCTACCCTCAGCTGCATCTTGCAGGACAGGTGAGAGCCTCCTTGTCTGAAGCTGTTCACAACTCCTGCACCTGCTTGAATATGGATAAAATGGGAAAGAAGGCGGGGGGGGCTCTGTGCCAACTCCCCTGTGCCAGGGCAGTGTGCACCTGCTGAGTAACTGCCTGTGAGAAGAGCTGCCCAGGTCAGTGCTTCCTGCAGCCCCAGGCTTCAGAGCAGTCCCAGGCCTCAGAGCTCTCCCCTTTGTACTTGTCCCAGAGGTCAGAGGGTGCTGCTGAGTAGTTTTCAATTAACTTCTTCCCTTCACTTCATCTGCACTTCCTCACTTCTACCCCACCCACTGCTGCCCTTGAAGCAGCTGCTAGCCCCCAGCCTTTTCTGGCTGCCCCTCAGCAGCAGCTGCAGGGAGGGGAGGGGTTAGCCTCTTGGTAACAGAGCCAGCAGCCAAGGGTTAACTAAATCACATTGCAGCTTTATTATAAAATTATAAACCAGACTTCTTCTGTACCAAACCATCATAGTACCAAGAGGCTGTCACAGTGTGCCCTTTCAAGTAGAGTAGCAACTCTGGAAATAGTCTACAGCAGCACATCCAGCACAGACACAGTCCCATTTATTAGTTCAGGGCATTGTATTCCTTTGGCTCATCCGCTGGCTTCCTCCAGGTTTGGCTGTTCCTTACCCCCCAGTCACACCCAGCTGGACAGAATCCACCTTTGCAAGTGAGACAGGAGGCAGGAGAAGAGAAAGAGTTATGCTCCTGTCATGGTTTGGAGTCCTGTGGTGGCTGCACCTCCTCAGCACTACGCTGTCGGGCATCGATCTGCAGCACAAAGCCAACCCCCTACAGCTACCTCTGTCCCGGAGGGGAATCTGAATTCCCCAGCCCTGAGCTCATTGCAAAACCTGACAAAGGGATTTTCACAGTGAATCAAGGGAGGCTGTTCAGCACTTTGTACCTGCACTGCTGTGCCCCTGGCAGAGGTCCCCACGAGCCTCCTGAGGAGCAAACCCAGTCACTGCTTACCTCCTCTTGTTTATTAACCATGCATCAACCTGGAGCTGTGCTCTCTTCAGGCTGGAAGCTGCTCAACCTTAAGCCAAGGATCAGGGAACAACCTGAACAGGGAAGGAGGTAAAGATTGGAGCTTTTAGTTCAATGAACCTCAGCAGCTGCTGTGTTTTTGTGGAGCTCAGAGCCCACCTTGCCAGTCAGGATCTGCTGCCTCCTCAGGGACACATTTCTTCATCCTGAGGGCTCTGTGGGTTGCAGCCAGGAGCAGTTGCTCCTCCTGCAGTGCTCCCTGGTGAAGCTGATGGCTGTTAACATCTCTAACCACATCTCTAACCAGGCATTGCTGTAGCTGCACCCCCTTGCTCCAGCAGCTCCAACAGGACAGCTGCTTTTCACTGTTCCTCTGCTGGCAGCCACAGGGGCAAACCAGCAGCAGCAGGAGAGCTTCACAGGCAGTTGAGTGTGGTGCTGAAAGCTTAAGGCTTCAAGGTTGTGAAAGAGGCTGTGCTGGCAGCCAGTCACACTGAGAGGTGCCCAAGTGACCGTGCTGGGCAGCACAGCTGCAGGGGCTTGTCCTTGTCACAGCTGCCCACAGCACCCCCTGGCCCCCCTCACAGCCAGAGCACAGATTCAGTTGCTGTTGGTGAGCAGCCTGAACAGAGCAGGGCTGAAAAGCTGAGCAGAGGGGAGGATGTGGGGAGCTGAGGAGTGAAAAAGGCTCTGCCCTCACTCTCGCTTAGCAGTCAGGGGAGGTGGTTTGCTTGCCTCCTCCCCCCTCTAAACGCCGCCTGCACTTCAGTGCGATTGTGCAGCAATGGAATCCTCCTTTGCTTCTCTTCAGCTGCTTGTTTTCCTCACTGAAGCCTCTCAAAGACTTGCAGCTCCTTAAGGGAGGTCAGTTCACAGCCTCTGAAGTCTAAAGAACCCAGAGCAGTCAGAGCAGCCACCTCCCTCTCCCTGGCACATCGAGCAAGCAGCAGAGCAGCTGAGGCTCCGTGGGGCACTGACAGT
The DNA here is from genome assembly GCA_015227895.2 of Colaptes auratus. Taxonomy (NCBI): domain Eukaryota; kingdom Metazoa; phylum Chordata; class Aves; order Piciformes; family Picidae; genus Colaptes; species Colaptes auratus. The sequence goes on from JAAWVA010000036.1 coordinate 3,662,707, forward strand.
TCTCAGTGCTGCAAATCAAATGCCAGCTGCACTAGGGTCACACTTACTGTGGTATGGAAAGGGGAGGCTGGCTGCCTGTCCTGCAAGCAGAGGAATTTAACATTAAATTAGCAAAAATAACATTAAGAAGCACAATTCAGTCTTGGGAAAATGAAGTTGCTGGCTGTAAGGCCCAAACAGCAACCCCAGCCACATCCTGAGCCCCAGCCTGCTTCTGTTTATTACTGGAGGGACAACAAAGCCTTTGAACGAGGCACCCAGTCTGCCCCCAGCACTGGTGGATCAGGTTCCTCTGGAGTGTGGGCTGTCTGCTGCTGGCAGGCTGCTCCAAGGAGTCCAGGCACTGTGGTGTAAAGCACTGCTGAGAGAAGAGCACAGCCAGGCGAGGCTGGAGGGAGAGCAACCGTCCCAGGCTTCGCCTTCCCTCACTTCCAGCTTCGGGGGGGGTCCATGTGCCTATCTCTGACCTAACTGTAGCAACATTGACCATGTCCCTAAGAGCAGATGAGGCTTTAAGGCATCAGCAGTCCTCCTGAGGCCCCCTTAGGACCTGAAGACGTGGACAGCCCTGATGACGTACTGCCGGCAGATGGGGCACTCGCTCATCCGCTTCCCGCACTTGGTGCACGTCACCATGTGCCCACACTCCAGCAGCACACAGTCGATGGCTGCATCCATGCAGATCTTGCACAGGTTCTCCTCCACACCAGGGAGCCCAGCAGCACCTGAGGGAGCACAGACCACAAGGCAGATCAGACACAGGTTTGCAGCACAGCCCTGTGAGGAGAGGCTGAGGGAGCTGGGGTTGCTTGGCCTGGAGAAGAGGAGGCTCAGGGGAGACCTCATTGCTCTCTGCAACTCCCTGAAGGGAGGTTGTAGGCAGGTGGGGGTTGGTTCTCTTCTCCCAGGCACCCAGCACCAAACAAGAGGACACAGTCTTGAGCTGTGCCAGGGGGGTGGTGGCCAGGGGATGTTCAGGTGATGTTGGAAGAAATTCTTCCCAGCAAGAGAGATTGACCCTTGGGATGTGCTGCCCAGGGAGGTGGTGGAGTCCCCAGCCCTGGAGGGGTTTAGGAAGAGCCTGGATGAGGCCCTTGGTGCCATGGTTGAGTTGATCAGATGGTGTTGGGTGAGAGGTTGGACTTGGTGATCTCGAAGGTCTTTTCCAACCTGGTTAATTCTATTCTGTGCACCCCCAAGGTGGCTTTACCAAAGGGTTTCCCTCATGGACACTGGAGACAATGTCCTGTGTCTGCACTGCTGGGGATGTCTGCCCCACCAGCTGGCATGGAGCAGGGTTGCAGCTGCCACACAGGAATTGCTGGGTGACAACAGAAACACCACTGAGGTCCTTAGCAGTGAGATGAATGTCCTGCTCTGGCAGGGGGCTTGGACTTGATGGCCTTCAAAGGCCCCTTCCACCCCCTAACATCCTCTGATCCTATGAATGGAGCAAGGAGGGTCTCCATTCCCTAGGAACAACAACAGCATGAGAGGAAACAGCCTCAGGTTGCATCAGGGGGGGGTTAGGCTGGGCATGAGGAACAATTCCTTCCCCTAAAGGGTTGTCAAGGCCTGGCCCAGGCTGCCCATCCCTGTCCCCAGCCCTGGAGGGGTTTGCAAGCCACGGGGATGTGGTGCTCAGGCCAGGGTTTAGTTTAGTGGTGCCCTGGCAGTGCTGGGTTAGTGTCTGGACTCAATGATGAAAAAGGATCACTCACCAGTCTGATCATCAGTGTCAGAAACTGCAAGGGAAGAACAGAAAGTTGTTTGGTGAGAGAAAAAGGGGAAAATGAAATAAAGTATGTCCTCAGCAGCATTCTTGGGCAGGGGCTGAAAGCCCTGGGGGGAGATGACATCCCAGAGTGCTTTTTGCTGGTGCCCACCCAGAGGGTCAACCTGGATTTGCCAGGACAGGGGCAAGAAGCTGCTTCTTCCAGTGAGCTCACCCAGAGCCACCCTAAGGCTCTGCTCCCCTCCAGAGCCCCCCTAAGCCTCTGCTCCTCTCCAGAGCTCCACTCTCTGCTCCCCCCGAGCCCCCCAAGGCTCTGCTCCCCTCCAGAGCCACCCTAAGGCTCTGCTCCCCTCCAGAGCCCCCCTAAGCCTCTGCTCCTCTCCAGAGCTCTCAACTCTCTGCTCCCCTCCAGAGCCACCCCAAGGCTCTGCTCCCCTCCAGAGCCACCCCAAGGCTCTGCTCCCCTCCAGAGCCCCCCTAAGGCGCTGCTCCCCTCCAGAGCCCCTAAGCCTCTGCTCCCCTCCAGAGCCCCCCTAAGGCGGCTGCTCCCCCAGTGCCCCCCCTAAGGCGCTGCCCCCTCCAGCCCCCCCTAAAGCGCTGCTCCCCTCCAGAGCCGCCCTAACGCTCTGCTCCCCTCCAGAGCCCCCCTAAGCCTCTGCTCCCCTCCAGAGCCCCCTAAGCCTCTGCTCCCCTCCAGAGCCCCCCTAAGCCTCTGCTCCCCTCCAGAGCCCCCCTAAGGCGCTGCTCCCCTCCAGAGCCCCCCTAAGGCGCTGCTCCCCTCCAAGCCCCCCAAGCCGCTGCTCCCCTCCAGAGCCCCCCTAAGGCGCTGCTCCCCTCCAGAGCCCCCCCTAAGCCGCTGCTCCCCTCCAGACCCCCCTAAGCCGCTGGCTCCCCTCCAGAGCCCCCTAAGGCGCTGCTCCCCTCCATAGCCCCCCTAAGGCGCTGCTCCCCTCCAGAGCCCCCCTAAGCCTCTGCCCCCTCCAGAGCCCCCCTAAGCCTCTGCTCCCCTCCAGAGCCCCCCTAAGGCGCTGCTCCCCTCCAGCCCCCCTAAGGCGCTGCTCCCCTCCAGAGCCCCTAAGCCTCTGCTCCCCTCCAGAGCCCCCCTAAGGCGCTGCTCCCCTCCAGAGCCCCCTAAGGCGTCTGCTCCCCTCCAGAGCCCCCCTAAGCCTCTGCTCCCCTCCAGAGCCCCCCTAAGGCGCTGCTCCCCTCCAGAGCCCCCCTAAGCCTCTGCTCCCCTCCAGAGCCCCCCTAAGGCGCTGCTCCCCTCCAGACCCCCCTAAGCCTCTGCTCCCTCCAGAGCCCCCCTAAGGCGCTGCCCCCTCCAGAGCCCCCTAAGCCTCTGCTCCCCTCCAGAGCCCCCCTAAGGCGCTGCTCCCCTCCAGAGCCCCCCTAAGCCTCTGCTCCCCTCCAGAGCCCCCCTAAGGCGCTGCTCCCCTCCAGAGCCCCCCTAAGGCGCTGCTCCCCTCCAGAGCCCCCCTAAGGCTCTGCTCCCCTCCAGAGCTCTCACAATTCTCTGCTCCTCTCCAGAGCTACCCTAATGCTTTGCTTTTCTCCAGAGCTCCCTCAAGGCTCCTCTCAAGCAGCTACAAGTGGTGGTGAAGAGAGTTTAGCTACTTCCACTCTGAGGTCTGTAACACTCCCTCCTTTCTCCTGCTTACAGTTCCATTTCCTCCTGCAGGCCGTCCCAGGAAATGGCAGAGGGGCAGAGGTCCGAGTTGCTTACCCAGGTGATGGAGGTCCTTCTCTCTGTACAGACGAGTGACCCTCTCCAGCAGCTCCCACTTCTCACAGCAGCCTTTGTAGTTGACGAAGTTGCGGGCGAGGATCTCCTTCAGCTGCCGCACGGAGAGGGCATTGATGTCGGTGATGCTGCTCAGGTCGGACAGAGAAGCCTTCCTGCCCTGCACCAGGTTGTCTTCTGAGTCAGTTGACTGGAAGAGAACAAAGATGGAACGATCCTGGCCCTCAACACCCACTGCCCAGCCGTGCACTAGCGGAGCTCAGGGCTGTAACTCTGGGTACTTGGTGAATGCCTCCAGCTCCCGGGAGCAGGAGCCCTAGGATGGAGACACAGCTCCCAACATCACAGTGCCCAGCTGACACCAGCTTGGCAGTACGTGGAAGACCAGACCTAACAGCAGCCTTCCAGCACCTGAAGAGGGCTACAAGAAGGTTGGGGAGAGGCTGTTTGCAAAGGCCTGCAGTGACAGGACTGGGAGCAAAGGCTTTGAACTAGAGCAGAGCAGAATGAGATCAGCTGCTAGGAACAAGTTCTGCACCAGGAGGCTGCTGGAAGACTGCAGCAGGTTGCCCAGGGAGGTGGGTGGGGACCCATCCCTCAAGGTATTCAAGGTAAGGCTGGACAGAGCTCTGGGCAATCTGATCTAGTTGAGGGTGCCCCTGCTGAGTGCAGAGGGGGTTGGACTGGGTGACCTTCAGAGGTCCCTTCCAACCCAAACTGTTCTGTGATTTGATGACAGACAAAACGGGGAGGCCTGGGTCTGCTGCTGCCCAGCCTGAACCCGCTGCCCGGCCCCACTCCCTGCCCGGCCCGAACCTGCTGCCCGGCCCGACTCCCTGCCCGGCCCGCTGCTCAGCCTGAGCCCCCTGCCCGGCCCGAACCTGCTGCCCGGCCCGCTGCTCAGCCCGAGCCCCCTGCCCGGCCCGAACTTGCTGCCCGGCCCGACCCGCTGCCCAGCCTGAACCCACTGCCCGGCCCGACCCCCTGCCCAGGCCGCTGTTCAGCCCAAACCCCCTGCCCGGCCCGAGCCCGCTGCCCAGCCCGAGCCCGCTGCTCAGCCCGCTGCTCAGCCCAAACCCCCTGCCCGGCCCGCTGCCCAGCCCGAGCCCGCTGCTCAGCCCGCTGCTCAGCCCAAACCCCCTGCCCGGCCCGCTGCCCAGCCCGAGCCCGCTGCCCAGCCCGCTGCTCAGCCCAAACCCCCCTGCCCGGCCCGCTGCTCAGCCCGAGCCTGCTGCCCGGCTCGACCCACTGCCCAGCCCGCTGCTCAGCCCGAGCCCCCTGCCCAGCCACCCATCTCTGCAGGAATGACCCTGTGGTAGCAAACAGCCCAGAACATGTGGCTCTCAGAGGCTTCTCCTCCCAGGACACACCAACCTGTGCCTCCTCCTCTACTGGTGCTTCTGCTGCATTCTCCACTCCTGCCATACCCACGAGGCCTGAAGGCACACAACCATCTTCCTGGAAGAGGAAATAAAGCTTTCACCACCAGCACCTCTCTGTGCCTCCCACAGGAATGAGCTGAGTGCTCAGCAGGGCTGCTGCCCCTGCCTGGGAAGGAGCAGCTGCAGCATCTCTTCACACAAGTAGAACATTTGACACTGAAGTGCAACACCCAACCCTTTAAAGCCCTGCTTCATGTGAACCCTGAGAGGACTTGGACAGATAGATCCCACACACTGCTCCTGCAAGGAGACCAAATGCACACAGGGGCAGCTCAGCAGCCCCTCCCTGAGCTATTGAGGAGACCAAAGGCTGTGGATGTGGTCTGCCTGGACTTCAGCAAGGCCTTTGACACCATCCCCCACAGCAAACTCCTGGCCAAGCTGTCAGCCCCTGGCTGGGACAGCAGCACTCTGAGCTGGGTTAGGAACTGGCTGGAGGCTGAGCCCAGAGAGGGGTGGTGAATGGTGCCACAGCCAGCTGGCAGCCAGGCACCAGTGGTGTGCCCCAGGGAGCAGTGCTGGGCCCCAGCCTGGTCAATATCTTCACTGATGATCTGGAGGAGGGCACTGAGTCCATCAGCAGTAAATTTGCAGACAACACCAAGCTGGGGGCAGGAGTTGATCTGCTGGAGGGCAGGAGAGCTCTGCAGAGGGACCTTGCCAGGCTGGACAGATGGGCAGAGGCCAAGGGCAGGAGATTGAACACATCCAAGTGCCAGGGGCTGCACAATGGCCACAGCAACCCCAGGCAGAGCTACAGGCTGGGGTCAGAGTGGCTGAGAGCAGCCAGGCAGAGAGGGACCTGGGGGGAGTGGTTGATAGTAGGCTGAACATGAGCCAGCAGTGTGCCCAGGGGGCCAAGAAGGCCAAGGGCATCCTGGCCTGCATCAGGAAGAGTGTGGCCAGCAGGAGCAGGGAAGTCCTTGTGCCCTGTGCTCAGCACTGCTGAGGCCACCCCTTGAGTCCTGTGTCCAGTTCTGGGCCCCTCAGGTTAGAAAAGAGGTTGAGCTGCTGGAAGGTGTCCAGAGAAGGGCAACAAGGCTGGGGAGGGGTCTGGAGCACAGCCCTGGGAGGAGAGGCTGAGGGAGCTGGGGTTGCTTAGCCTGCAGAAGAGGAGGCTCAGGGGAGACCTTCTTGGTCTTTACAATGCCCTGAAGGGAGATTGTAGCCAGGTGGGGGTTGGTCTCTTCTCCCAGGCACCCAGCCCCAGAACAAGAGGACACAGTCTCAAGCTGTGCCAGGGGAAGTTTAGGCTGGAGGTGAGGCAGAAATTCTTCATAGAGAGACTGATTGGCCATTGGGATGTGCTGCCCAGGGAGGTGGTGGAATCCCCATCCCTGGAAGTGTTTAGGAGGAGACTGGATGGGGTGCTTGGTGCCATGGTTGAGTTGATCAGATGGTGTTGGGTGACAGGTTGGACTTGATGATCTTGAAGGTCTCTTCCAACCTGGTCTGGTCTATTCTATTCTATTCTATTCTAATGCACACAGGGCAGCTCAGCAGCCCCTGCCTGAGCTGTGGCAGTGAGATGGTGTGGCACCAGCTCATGATGGCACACTGGCTCTTGGTGAGGATGAGACCCCCCCCTGGGTAAGGCAGCTCAGAGTCTACAGAGTCACCTTGAAAGTAACCACATAGAATCATCATCTCAGGTGGGTTCTGGACTGGACACAGAGGTGAAGGACAGCAGCAACAAAGCTGAAGAATGAGAAGGTCCAGCTGCTGTGAGCAGTTCATGAACACAAAGGAACTGCAGTGTCACTCTCACCAGCTGGCCCTCAGCAGCTGCCACTGCCCTCTGTGGTTTCCCTGCTGCCCGGGGGACTGTGACCTTAGCAGCCTCCTTATCTAGAGGGTGGCTCCTTAATATTGACAAAGCAGAAAGAGTAACAGCAGTGATGGAAGAGGCTGAGCTGCAGCAGGATGTCACAGGAGAAGAGGCAAGAAGCTGACAAACAGCGTGGGGAAGGAAGGGAAGACCTCGGGGCTGAGTTGGCTGCTAAAAACTGGAACAGCAACATCCAGACCAGCAACATCCAGAGCAGCAACATCCAGAGCAGCAGGAATGAAGAGGCCCTTCAATGTTTTCTAAAGCACCTCCTCCCAGGGAAACCTCCTCCTGTACTCTCTACAGCTGTAGAATAGAATAGAATAGAATAGATAGAATAGAATAGAATAGAATAGAATAGAATAGAATAGAATAGAACCAGACCAGACCAGGTTGGAAGAGACCTTTAAGATCATCAAGTCCAACCTATCATCCAACACCACCTAATCAACTAACCATGGCACCAAGCACCCCATCAAGTCTCCTCCTAAACACCCCCAATGAAGGCGACTCCACCACCTCCCCTGAGGAAGCTGCTGAGGAAGCTGCTGGTAACCTGCACTTCCCCAGCTCTGGTCCCCAGGGAAGTGAACACACCTCCTAATGGCACCAGGAGCAGATGTTAAACACTGAGTAAACCCCATAGCAGAGAGGCAGCACAGGAAAGTCAATAAAACATAACGAAGCTCAAATGCCCCTGACAAGGTGCATCAAGGTGCAGGGTTCTGCAGCCACTGAGGACTCAGCACGAGGCTCAGCTCTGCTGGTCTGAGAGCAGAAGACACCAAAAGCCTCACTCCTGCCCCAGGCATTTTCCTCCTCAGTTTCTGTTCCCAAATGGCTTTCAGCTGTGCTTGCAGCCCTGCACAGGAGGCTAAGGGACACCAATAACTCTTGCACAGAATCCCAGAACCACAGCAGGGAGGGGTTGGAAGGGACCTCTGGAGATCACCTAGTCCAACCCCCTGCTCCAGCAGGGCACCCACAGCACAGTGCCCAGCAGCACAATGGCCAGGGGGGGCTGGAAGCTCTCCACACAAGGACACTCCACAACCTCTCTGGGCAGCCTGCTTGTGAAACACTGACACCTTTGTGAGCTTGGGAAGTCTTCAGTGCTCTTGGTATGGATAAGGAGGCTGTGAAATGTCCCTCTGCTGCAAGGGGAGCACTCTGCCTTCTCTGCCAGGAGGGGCAACACCTGTGAGCTCTGGTGTCCAGTTCATGTTTTTACTGGAATACAATAGGGGATTGAGTCCATCAGCAGTAAACTTGCAGATGACACAAAGCTGGGGGCAGGAGTTGATCTGTTAGAGGGTAGGAGAGCTCTGCAGAGGGACCTTGTCAGGCTGGGCAGGTGGGCAGAGGCCAACAGGATGGCATTCAACAAGTCCAAGTGCCAGGGGCTGCACTTTGGTCACAGCAACCCCAGGCAGAGCTACAGGCTGGGGTCAGAGTGGCTGAGAGCAGCCAGGCAGAAAGGGACCTGGGGGTAGTGCTTGACAGCAGCTGAACAGGAGCCTGCAGTGTGCCCAGGGGGCCAAGAAGGCCAAGGGCATCCTGGCCTGCATCAAGAAGAGTGTGGCCAGCAGGAGCAGGGAAGTCCTTGTGCCCTGTGCTCAGCACTGCTGAGGCCACACCTTGAGTCCTGTGTCCAGTTCTAGGCTCCTCAGCTTAGGAAAGCTGTTGAGCTGCTGGAAGGTGTCCAGAGAAGGGCAATGAGGATGGGGAGGGGTCTGGAGCACAGCCCTGTGAGGAGAGACTGAGGGAGCTGGGGTTGCTTAGCCTGCAGAAGAGGAGGCTCAGGGGAGACCTTCGTGCTCTCTGCAGCTCCCTGAAGGGAGGTTGTAGCCAGCTGGGGGTTGGTCTCTTCTCCCAGGCAAGAAGCACCAGAACAAGAGGACACAGTCTCAAGCTGTGCCAGGGGAAGTTTAGGCTGGAGGTTAGGAAGAAGAGAGATTGGCCATTGGAATGTGCTGCCCAGGGAGGTGGTGGAATCCCCATCCCTGGAGGTGTTTAGGAAGAGCCTGGATGAGGCACTTGGTGCCATGGTTGAGTTGATCAGATGGTGCTGGGTGAGAGGTTGGACTTGATGATCTCAAAGGTCTTTTCCAACCTGGTTTATTGCATTCTAAAGCAGAGCTGGTGACAGCAAGGCACAGCTTCACACAGCACAGCAGAGTCACTCATCTCACTTCCCTAATTACTCTGTGGCAAAGTGTGAGGCCCTCACCCCAAACTGCAAACCCAGCCTGAGAAGAGCATGTATGCAATGCCACTGAAGTGCTTTGTGTTCTGCTCTGAGCAGAAGCCCTCCTTGCTTTTTAAGCAGGCACCTTCCAGACAAGACCCTTCTGGCACATGATCTACTTGGGGAAAACTCATGCAAAGCCTTAGCAGTTAATGCAGAGCCAGAGATGAGTGAGCCTGGAAATGCCACCTCTGGCTGGGGGCTGTACCTGCTCCTGAGCTCCTGCACTCGAGGTGGGGTCTGCAGACACTGGAACTGCACCGTGTGAGGTAGGAGAGGCTGTGCTGGTCGGTGGGAGAATCACAAAGCCCTGCTGTCCAGAGGCACTGGGAGAGAATGGGTTTGTTCTTATCTGATCTTCCTGGGTGATGACAGGCTGCAGGCCCAGGATGAGGAGCACCAGGTCCTCCTTCTCGCGGCACAGCTCCGTGGAGATCTCCCGCAGGGCCAGGTAGTCTCGCAGCTCCTTCACCTTCATCCTCAGCAGCTCCTCCCGCTGGAAGGCCGTGGCTCGGAAACGCTGGCAGAGGTGGCAGAGCCGAGGGCCACCTTCAGGCTGGCTTGAGCAGGACGTACAGAAGTTCTTCTTGCAGTCCAGGCAGATGTGCTGGGAAAGAGAAGGGGACAGAGTTCAACTGCTCTGCCTGCAGCGCTGGCTGCGGCTGCTGCTCCCCTCGCATCTGGAAGCCAAAGGCGGCAGCAGCCTCTGCTAAAGCACAACCAAAACCTCCTCGCTGATGGAGTGCCAGGGGTGCTACGGAGTCACAGAAAACATCTGGTTGGAAGAGACCTCAAAGCTCATCCAGTCCAGCCCTTGACCCAGCACTAAATCATGTCCCCAGGCAGCAGGTCCAGAGGCTGCTTGAACACCTCCAGGGATGGTGACTCCAGCACTGCCCTGGGCAGCCTGTGCCCATGTTGGAGAAGAAATAGTTCCTCATATTCAGCCTGATCCTCCCCTGGTGCAGCTTGAAACCATTTCCTCTGACCCTGTCACTTGTCAGCAAGGAGAAGAGGCTGCCCCCTCCTCACTCCAACCTCCTTTAGATGGTTGTAGAGAGCAATGGGGTCTGAAGACCCACAGCTCCCTCAGCCCCTCCTCATAGCCCATGTGCTCCAGGCTCTTCACCAGCCTTGCTGCCCTTCTTTGGATGCACTCCAGCCCCTCACTGTCCTTCCTGTAGTGAGTACTCATGTTCCTGGACGAGGAAAGGGACTGGTCCCACGAGCAGATCACCCCAAGGATCTTACAAAGCACAACCTACTCTACCCAGAACAAACTCATAGACAGCTCCCTCAGCTGACAGGAGCTTTCCTGCACCTTATCCCAGTCCTGCTCATCCAGTCTAAGCCCCAGATGAAACCAGGAGAGATCTCTGAGGGAGCAGATTTCAAGTCAATTACAGCTCACTGAGGGTGGCTATATGACAGAGTGAAACACACTGCTCAGTGCCTCAGGAGAGCTCTGGCACTGGGGGGAACCACTGAAACACTCCTCTCCAGACCATCAATTTAATACCTGCCATGCCTGACCTCCTTCCCCACCTTTGTCCCCCTCCAACCTGCTGAAACCACTAAAATAGTCTTTTTCCTTTTATTTTTCACCATAAGAGGACAAGGAAGCAGCAAACTTGGGTCTGACAGCCACCAGAGAACTCAACCTTTATGCAACAACAGGAGGTGGCTTAGGCTGACAGTCTGGGTGCCAGTCAGGCACCAGGCAGCAAGTGTTGGAAGTATTTGGCCCCAGATGTTTAGAACTTCACAGATCCAGTGTTTGGAGTTGACTCTGACCTGGTCTCATCACCCAGAAGCTCCAAGCACTCACACTCCATGGTGCCTTCTGCAGAAACCTGACTGTTCCAACACTTGGGAAAGCCAACTTCTGCACTTCCCATAGAATCAATGAGGTTGGAAAAGACCTCAGAGATCATCAAGTCCATCCTATTACCTAACACATCATGTCTACTAAACCATGGCTCCAAGTGTCACATCCAAGCCTTTCTTGAACACCTCCAGGGATGGGGACTCCACCACCTCCCTGGGCAGCACATCCCAAGGGCCAATCTCTCTTGCTGGGAAGAACTTTGTCCTTACCTCCAGCCTGAACCTCCCCTGGCACAGCTTGAGACTGTGTCCTCTTGTTCTGGTGCTGCTTGCCTGGGAGAAGAGCCCAACCTCCACCTGGCTACAACCTCCCTTCAAGGAGTTGTAGGGGAGAGCGAGGAGGAGTTGTAGGGGAGAGCGAGGAGGAGTTGTAGGGGAGAGCGAGGAGGAGTTGTAGGGGAGAGCGGGGAGGAGTGTAGGGGAGAGCAGGGAGGAGTTGTAGGGGAGAGCAGGGAGGAGTTGTAGGGGAGAGCAGGGAGGAGTTGTAGGGGAGAGCAGGGAGGTTGTAGGGGAGAGCAGGAGGAGTTGTAGGGGAGAGCAGGGAGGAGTTGTAGGGGAGAGCAGGGAGGAGTTGTAGGGGAGAGCAGGGAGGAGTTGTAGGGGAGAGCAGGGAGGAGTTGTAGGGGAGAGCAGGGAGGAGTTGTAGGGGAGAGCGAGGAGGAGTTGTAGGGGAGAGCGAGGAGGAGTTGTAGGGGAGAGCGAGGAGGAGTTGTAGGGGAGAGCAGAGGAGGAGTTGTAGGGGAGAGCGGGGAGGAGTTGTAGGGGAGAGCGGGGAGGAGTTGTAGGGGAGAGCGGGGAGGAGTTGTAGGGGAGAGCGGGGAGGAGTTGTAGGGGAGAGCGGGGAGGAGTTGTAGGGGAGAGCGGGGAGGAGTTGTAGGGGAGAGCGGGGAGGAGTTGTAGGGGGGGGCAGGGAGGAGTTGTAGGGGAGAGCGAGGAGGAGTTGTAGGGGAGAGCGAGGAGGAGTTGTAGGGGAGAGCGGGAGGAGTTGTAGGGGAGAGGGGGAGGAGTTGTAGGGGAGAGCGGGGAGGAGTTGTAGGGGAGAGGGGGAGGAGTTGTAGGGGAGAGGGGGAGGAGTTGTAGGGGAGAGCAGGGAGGAGTTGTAGGGGAGAGCAGGGGAGGAGTTGTAGGGGAGAGCGAGGAGGAGTTGTAGGGGAGAGCGAGGAGGAGTTGTAGGGGAGAGCAAGGAGGTCTCCCCTGAGCCTCCTCTTCTCCAGGCTAAGCAACCCCAGCCGCCCCAGCCGGGCCAAGGACCTTCCAGCCCCAGCACTTGTTCAGGTGCCTCATAAAGCAGCACAGCACAAAGGCTGCATTCTGCACCATGGGGTTTACAAGCAATTAACAGAAATAACAGGAGGCTGCCTTGGTTCTCAAGATGACACAGCTGAGAAAGCAAAACAACACCAGGTGTGTCTCTGCCTGATCAGTTCACCACCGGGATTCATCTTCAGAGAGAAGTAGTTCCCCAGCCTGTGTCTGAGCATCAGGTATTGAGGCAGGCACAGAAGCTGTTTGTCCCTTCTCAGTATCAAGCAGCTTGCACAGCTCCAGCTGGCTGAGCCCTGACTGGAAGTCACCTGTGTCCACAGAATGATTCATTTCAAATGCTGTAAATTCGAGTCCCTTGGTAAAAGGTCAGAGCACTCCTGAGGGGTTGCTGCTAGCTGGCAGCAGAGCCACAGGACAGCAGGGAAATGCTTCAAGTCGGGAGGCCTGTCCTGGCTGGGGGGGCTGCTCCTGGCTGCTGTTGCAGCAGGGAGAGGAGGATGGGGCTGTGCTGCTCTCAGCAGGCAGGATGCAGTGAGCACATGCCAGCATTCCAGCTCCCACTGCAGCTACTGTTGGGGGGAATAACCTTAGACTCCAGCCTGCCAGGAGCTTCTTCTCTAAGTTTCATAGTTTCAGTTAGGGTTGGAAGGGACCACAAGGATCATCCAGTTCCAACCCCCCTGCCATGGGCAGGGATAATCTACACTAGAGCAGGCTGCCCAGAGCCTCATCCAGCCTGGCCTTAAACACCTCCAGGGACAGGGCCACAACCACCTCCCTGCACAACCCATTCCAGGGCTTCACCACCCTCACGGTGAAGAACTTCCTCCTCCCCTCCAGCCTGAATCTCCCCACCTCCAGCTTCAGTCCATTCCCCCTAGTCCTATCACTACCTGAGAGCCTGAGCAGTCCCTCCCCAGCCTTCTTGCAGCCCCCTTCAGATCCTGGAAGGCCACAATGAGGTCACCTGGGAGCCTTCTCTTTCCAGACTGGACAGCCCCAACTCCTTCAGTCTGTCCTCACAGGAGAGCTGCTCCAGCCCTCTGCTCATCCTCCTGGGCCTGCTCTGGACACCTTCCAGCACCTCCAGATCCCTCTTGCAATAGGGGCTCCAGAACTGGAGGCAGTACTCCAGGTGGGGTCTCCCAGGGCTGAGCAGAGGGGGAGAATCCCTCCCTTGCCCTGCTGGCCACACTTCTCCTGAGCAGCCCAGGCTCTGGTTGGCTTTCCGGGCTGCAAGTGCACCCTGAGAGCTCCTGGGGAGCTTCTCCTCCCAGCACCCCCAAGTCTCTCTCCTCAGGGCTGCTCTCCAGCCAGTCCCTGCCCAGCCTGGATTTGTGGGGGTTGCCTCGACCCAGCTGCAGGACCCTGCCTTGGTCTTGTTGAAGCTCCTGAGGTTGGCTTGTGCCCACCTCTCCAGCCTGTCCAGGTCCCTCTGGATGGATCCTTCCCTCCAGCTGTCTGCTGCACCACACAGCTTGGTGTCATTATGCAGTATGCAAAGAAAAGCATCTTCCTGGAAGTGTCAGCCAGGTGAAGGCACTGCAGGCAGGGAAAGGGGCAGGCAGGGAGGAATGTGGGAGTTTTAGGCTGTCCCTTTAAAATTTCCCACAGAGCTTGAACAGAAAGTGACAGAATGTAAATAAATCACCACTGGGGGTAAAAAGGAAAATAATGAGAAGTTCTAAACAATCCCCACTGGGCACACCATCAATAAAGCAGGGTTGCATACACTGTCTCTCTCTCTTTGGCTCTGGGAGACACTAACTTGATTCTACTTCAGCCCTGAAGGAAAGGCCTTAGGGGTGCTGGGGGAGGAGAAGCCCAACAGGAGCCAGCAGGGAGCACTTGCAGCCCAGAGAGCCAAGCTGAGCCCGGGCTGCAGCAAGAGAAGTGTGGCCAGCAGGGCCAGGGAGGGGATTCTGCCCCTCTGCTCCACTCTGCTGAGACCACAGCTGCAGCTCTGGGCCAGTGCTGGAGCCTCTGTGCCGGAAGGATCTGGAGGGGCTGGAAGGTGTCCAGAGCAGGGCCCCGAGGAGGAGCAGAGGGCTGGAGCTGCTCTGCTGTGAGGACAGACTGAGGGAGTTGGGGTTGTGCAGGCTGGAGAGGAGAAGGCTCTGAGGAGACCTAATTGTGGCCTTCCAGGATCTGAAGGGGGCTCCAAGAAAGCTGGGGAGGGACTTTGGAGGGTGTCAGGGAGGGATAGGATGGGGGGGGGGGTGTGGAGCAAAACTAGAAATGGGGAGATTGAGATTGGCTGTGAGGAAGAAGTTGTTCCCCAGGAGGGTGGTGAGAGCCTGGCACAGGCTGCCCAGGGAGGTGGTGGCAGCCTCCTGCCTGGAGGTGTTTGCAGCCAGGCTGGAGGTGGCTGCGAGAAACCTGCTGCAGTGTGAGGTGTCCCTGCCCATGGCTGAGGGGTTGGAACTGGATGGTCCTTGAGGTCCCTTCCAGCCCTGACAGTTCTGTGATTCTAAATAGTGTATATTTTGTACATATTCATTGCATTTCACTGTGGATTGCAGTCTTGCTTGTAAAGAACAGCTTCATCTGCTTCCCACTGGCCTGGGCTGGCAGTTTAATGCTGGGGGGAATATTCAGCCCACCACAAGGAACCATGACCCCACAGAGCCATGGAGAAAGCCTGTCCCAGTGCCCTGTCAGCAGGCAGCAGGAGGGGCAATGCCTGCTTGCATTTGAAAGAGTCTTTGGGATCAGTTTGCTGCAGAAAACCACAATCAAAAAAAAACAAAACCCCAAAACCTCATCTGAGAGAAGGAAGACACCAAAAAACCTCAAGAGATTTTTGCTGCCACCACAATTCCATTTCACATCCTTTAAAGATGCTCTAAAAGCATCTTGCAAGGCCATGCTCCACCCAGCTGCCTGCATCCTAACCCTGGCAGCAATTGCCTCATTACCTGAAAATGAAAATGCACTGAGCAGGAAAGATTCAGCACTTCAGATGGCAGCATTCTGCTCCTGGGGGGTTGGTTGGGGGTTTGGAAGCATTCTGGTTATCCTCATGGTCACCAGTGCAGAAGGAATTCATTTACAGAGAATCATAGCATCAATAAGGCTGGAAAAGACCTCAGAGATCATCAAGTCCAACTCTCACCCAACACCTCCTGACAACTAAACCATGGCTCCAAGTGCCACATCCAATCCCCTCTTCAACACCTCCAGGGATGGGGACTCCACCACCTCCCTGGGCAGCACATTCCAGTGGCCAATTCCTCTCTCTGGGAAGAACTTTCTCCTCACCTCCAGCCTGAACCTCCCCTGACACAGCTTGAGACTGTGTCCTCTTGTTCTGGTGCTGGGTGCCTGGGAGAAGAGACCAACCCCCACCTGGCTACAACCTCCCTTCAGGGAGCTGCAGAGAGCACGAAGGTCTCCCCTGAGCCTCCTCTTCTCCAGGCTAAGCAACCCCAGCTCCCTCAGCCTCTCCTCCCAGGGCTGTGCTCCAGACCCCTCCCCAGCCTTGTTGCCCTTCTCTGGACACCTTCCAGCAGCTCAACAGCTTTCCTGAACTGAGGAGCCCAGAACTGGACACAGGACTCAAGGTGTGGCCTCAGCAGTGCTGAGCACAGGGCAGAATGACCTCCTGCTCCTGCTGGCACCACTCTTCCTGATGCAGGCCAGGATGCCCTTGGCCTTCTTGGCCACCTGGGCACACTGCTGGCTCCTGTTCAGCTGCTGTCAACCACTACCCCCAGGTCCCTTTTTGCCTGGCTGCTCTGCAGCCACTTTGCCCCCAGCCTGTAGCTCTGCCTGGGGTTGCTGTGACCAAAGTGCAGCCCCTGGCACTTGGACTTGTTGAATGCCATCCTGTTGGCCTCTGCCATCTGCCAGCCTGGCAAGGTCCCTCGCAGAGATCTCCTACCCTCTAACAGATCAAATCCTGCCCCAGCTTGGTGTCATCTGCACATTTCCTGCTGATGGACTCCATCCCCTATTGTATTCCAGTAAAAACATGAACTGGACACCAGAGCTCACAGGTATTGCCCCTCCTGGCAGAGAAGGCAGAGTGCTCCCCTTGCAGCAAAGGGACATTTCACAGCCTCCTTAGTCCATACCTCCCAGGGCTCACAAAGGTGTCAGTGTTTCACAAGCTGTGTTCAGTTCTCTCCTGAAGACCCAGTACTGAGCCTAGAGACCTTCCTGCCCTGTTTAAACTTTGCCACCTGCAGCCATCTAGCTCAGGGCAGTCCCAGGGATCACCACATGGTAGCTGTGGTGGCAGAAGGGAAGTTGAGGAGCCCCCTTCAAGGTACAGAAGTGTAAACCTCAAACTCCCTTTTGCTGGCAGCCTGCAGTGCATGTGAGCAGCTGAGACAAGCACACTCTGTACTCTGCTGCCCCAGTTCCACCCACAGCCAGCTCCAGCAGGGATGGCTGCTGCAGGCAGAAACCTTTTACACTGCTTCAGCAGATCCTCCACAGTTTGCAGACCAGAGCTGTGCCTAGCCTCAGGCAGTGTGCTGCTGTGTGTCTGGAGCTGCACTGATGCCAAGACACTGCTCCAGAGAGAGCTGTTACCAGAGCATCTGTTTTAGAGGACACCAGCTCAAAAGGGACTGTGGTTCTAGCACTGCTACTGCATAACCCACACTGAACCAGGTGAGCTCTTCTCATGTCAAAAGCAGAAGCATCTACACCCACTGTTTGCTACACAGAGTAGTGAGCACTGGATCCAGAGTAACTCCTTGCACAAGCAGGGGTGAGGACACATCACACTGCTGAGGACAACTGCACGATCCCAGCTGGCCCAGAACCTGCCAAAGCCAAAGCATTTGCAGAACCCCAGCACAGTGGGGGATGGAAGGGTCCTCTGGAGCTCATCCAGGCCAGCCCCCTGCTCCAGCAGGGCACCCACAGCAGCTTGCCCAGCAGCACAGTGCCCAGGGGGGGTTGGAAGCTCTCCACACAAGGACACTCCACAACCTTTCTGGGCAGCCTGCTCCAGGCCTCCAGCACCCTCACAACAAACAACTGCTCCTCCTCTTCATCCAACCTCCTGGGGTCCACTCTGTGCCCCTTGCTGCCCTTGTGCTGTCCTGGGCACCATCCAGCAGAGTCTGGCCCCAGCCTCTTGCCCCCACAGCTCCTTCAGCTCTTGCTGAGCATTGCTCAGCTGCCCTCTGGGGCTGCTCTTCTGCAGGCTCTCAGCCCCAGGGCTCTCAGCCTTTGCTGCTCCAGGCCCCTCAGCAGCTCTGCAGCCTCCCTCCCTCTCCAGCAGTTCTCTGTCTCTCCTGAACTGGGGAGCTCAGAGCTGGACCCAGGACTCCAAATGTAGAGGCAGTAGGAGAGAGTGGCAGCAGAACTTCCCTTGCCCTGCTGCCCACACGCTTTTCCATGCCCCCCAGGACCCCATTGGCCTTCTTGGCCACCAGGGCACATTGCTGCCTCATGGGGAACTTCATAGTATCACAGTATCATAGTATCAAAGAATCAGTCAGGGTTGGAAGGGACCACAAGGATCAGCTAGTTCCAACCCCCCTGCCATGGGCAGGGATAATCTACACTAGATCAAGCTGGCCAGAGCCTCATCCAGCCTGGCCTTAAACACCTCCAGGGACAGGGCCTCAACCACCTCCCTGCACAACCCATTCCAGGGCTTCACCACTCTCATGGGGAAGAAACTTCCTCCTCCCCTCCAGCCTGAATCTCCCCACCTCCAGCTTCAGTCCATTCCCCCTAGTCCTATCACTCCCTGAGATCCTGAGCAGTCCCTCCCAGCCTTCTGGAGCCCCTTCAGCCTGGAAGGCCACAATGAGGTCACCTGGGAGCCTTCTCTTCTCCAGACTGAACAGCCCCAACTCCTCAGTCTGTCCTCACAGCAGAGGTGCTCCAGCCCTCTGCTCATCTCCTGGCCCTGCTCTGGAACCTTCCAGCACCTCCAGATCCATCTTGCAATAGGGGCTCCAGAACTGGAGGCAGTACTCCAGGTGGGGTCTCAGCAGGCTGAGCAGAGGGGGAGAATCCCCTCCCTTGCCCTGCTGGCCACACTTCTCCTGCTGCAGCCAGGCTCTGATTGGCTTTCCGGGCTGCAAGTGCACCCTGAGAGCTCCTGGGGAGCTTCTCCTCCCACAGCACCCCCAAGTCTCTCTCCTCAGGGCTGCTCTCCAGCCAGTCCCTGCCCAGCTGCATTTGTGCCTGGTTGCCTCGACCCAG
>JAAWVA010000036.1:3681037-3803982 GCA_015227895.2 Colaptes auratus
GGCAAGAGGATAAGGTGGATTGGGGTGGTTTGGAGTGGGGTTCAGCACTTAGAATCATAGAATGGTCTGGTTGGAAGGGACCTGCAAAGGGCATCCAGTCCAACCCCCTCTGCACTCAGCAGGGACATCCTCCACTAGATCAGGCTGCTCAGAGCCTTGTCCAGCCTCACCTTGAAGATTTCCAGGGCTGGAGCCTCAACCACCTCCCTGGGCAACCTGCTGCAGTGTTCCACCACCCTCATGGTGCAGAACTCGTTCCTCACATCCAGTCTTCTCTAGTTCAAAACCATTGCCCCTAGTCCTGTCACTGTTTCCACACACACCCTCCACAAACTCACAGGGCTCTTCAGTGTGAGCAACAAGAGCTGCAAGCACAGATTCATAGAATCATAGAATCAAACAGGTTGGAAAGGCCTCAGAGATCATCAAGTCCAACCTATTACCTCTTCCCTAACACCTCCTGACAACTAACCCATGGCTCCAAGTGCCACATCCAAGCCTTTCTTGAACACCTCCAGGGATGGGGACTCCACCACCTCCCTGGGCAGCACATCCCAATGGCCAATCTCTCTTGCTGGGAAGAACTTCTTCCTCCCCTCCAGCCTAAACCTCCCCTGGCACAGCTTGAGACTGTGTCCTCTTGTTCTGGTGCTGGGTGCCTGGAAGAAGAGACCAACCCCCACCTGGCTACAGCCTCCCTTCAGGGAGTTGGAGAGAGCAAGAAGGTCTCCCCTGAACCTCCTCTTCTCCAGGCTCAGCAACCCCAGCTCCCTCAGCCTCTCCTCACAGGGCTTGCTGACCTCCCTCCCATAACATTTAAAGGACATTAGTGGTTTTAATTAACATATTACAAAGCTCTTCTACAAGTTCATGCTCCTTTGATTGCCCAAGAGCAGTTTGGCTTCCTCCTTTCAGCGTGAGCCTCCCAAAAGCTAACTGCCACCCTTGCAGTCATCCTTAGCTGTGCCTGCACGCTGCAGGAGAACAGCCAAGGACAGAAGGGAAGCCAAGCTGGCCTGGCCCACGGGGCTGTCCTCCAGCACCCACCCACCTCCCTGCAGGCTGGCTCTGTGGTTGCCTGGCAGTCCGAGCAGAGCTCTGTGACTCACCTTGCTGGAGGAGCTGTCGAAGTGCAGCCCGCAGGCCTTGCAGCTCTGCTCGGCGGCGGTGGGGGATGGGTAGGAGCTGTAGCCCGGGTTGGAGTAGGCCTGGGCCCTGGCTCCTGGCTGTGGCTGCATCTCCTCGGGGGAGCCATCCAGACAGAACCAGTTACAGCAGCTTGCCCACATAGTAACTGCAAGTGGAGAAGATGCTGCTTAGAAATGACAGGGGAAACAACTTGCTGGCTGCAGTGAGAGCACAGAATGCCTCCTCCTCCTCCTCTTTCCCATCAGCAGTTCCATTGTGACAGCGTCTGCAACTTGTGGTCTTTCCTCCCACTTCCAGGCACGTGCAAAACCCACATGCCCAGTCCAGCCTCTGGTGAGAAAGGACAAATCAAGCTCAGGATGGTTAGTACTGGGATGTCTTAGGGTCAGGACACTACAGTGAAGATAAGATAAATGTTGTGCTCCACTTGGCTGGATGAGGCTCCCTGATCACGCCTGCCCTAAGAGGCTGCCTCTGCTCTACGCAAGCCATAATCCACTGCCTGGCTTTGGTGCACCAGGAGGAGCAAAGAGAAGCACAAATTAAAAGCCCAGGTAGATGTGGTGCTGAGGGAGGCGGTTTAGTGGTGACCTGGCAGAGCAGAGTTAACAGCTGGACTCCATCTTCCAGGTCCCTTCCAAGCAAGATGCTGCTGTGGCTGCGTGTCTCGTACTGCGTTCGGTTCCACTCAGCAGCAGCATCTTAGGCGGCTACCCTTCAGCTGGTTCTAAACCCCTCCACACATTCACAGCGAAGGTAAAATCCAAGCCTGGTGCAGCCTCTGATGAGCAAATAGGGTAGGGTAGGATTGGGGAGGGGAGGGTAGGATTGGGTGGGGTAGGGTAGGGTAGGGTAGGGAAGGGTAGGATTGGGTAGGGTAGGGTAGGGTGGGGTAGGGTAGGGTAGGGTGGGGTGGGGTGGGGTGGGGTAGGATTGGGTGGGGTAGGATTGGGTGGGGGGGGTAGGGTAGGGTAGACCAGACCAGGTTGGAAAAGACCTTTGAGATCATCCAGTCCAACCTCTCACCCAACACCATCTGATCAACTCAACCATGGCACCAAGTGCCTCAAGTGCCTCAGGCTCTTGCTAAACACCTCCAGGGATGGGGACTCCACCACCTCCCTGGGCAGCACATCCCAAGGGCCAATCTCTCTTGCTGGGAAGAATTTCTTCCTAACATCCATCCTAAACCTCCCCTGGCACAGCTTGAGACTGTGTCCTCTTGTTCTGGTGCTGGGTGCCTGGGAGAAGAGACCAACCCCCAGCTGGCTACAACCTCCCTTCAGGGATTTGGAGAGAGCAAGAAGGTGTCCCCTGAGCCTCCTCTTCTCCAGGCTAAGCAACCCCAGCTCCCTCAGCCTCTCCTCACAGGGCTGTGCTCCAGACCCCTCCCCAGCTTTCTTGCCCTTCTCTGGACACCTTCCAGCAGCTCAACAGCTTTCCTAAGCTGACATGCCAGCCCTCAGCTGAATTTGCAGCATTACAAGGCTCAGTCACCACACAGAGAGCAAATGTCAGCAACATAAACACCAAATCCCAGCTTCCAGTGACTGCCTTGGGGAAACAGCTGCCCCAGAGACACAAATCAGCTCTTTAGTGTTTCTGCAAGTCAAACAATGAGATCTCTGCAGTCACAGTTACTTAAACCCCTAGCAGTCCAGTGCAAAACCAGCACTCTGGGAGCCTTCTCAGCCCACCCATGTAGCAGTGCTCCAGAAACAGGCTGCTGGAAGCTTGCTTTGGGCAGTTGACAAAGAAATCTGACTTCAGTTTCTAGAGCACACACCACATGTCATCACTCACTGCTGAACAGCACTCAAGCTGCCTCCTCTGCACTTCCCCATTCAATACTGCAGCCCCTTCTTTTAGGTCTTAAAAATCAAGTCCCTCACTGTTCACATTCAGCAGCTGCTCAGTGTCATAAGCCTCTGGAAATCAAAGATCTCTCAGCTCTGCACCACAGTATCACCAAGGGTGGAAGAGACCTCAAAGATCACCAAGTCCAACCTGTCACCACAGACCTCATGACTACTAAACCATGGCACCAAGTGCTACATCCAATCCCCTCTTGAACACCTCCAGGGAAGTGGGCTCCACCACCTCCTTGGGCAGCACATCCCAAGGGCTAACAACTCTCTCAGTGAAGAACTTTCTCCTCACCTCCAGCCTGAACCTCCCCTGGCACAGCTTGAGACTGTGTCCTCTTGTTCTGGGGCTGCGTGCTAGAGAGAAGAGACCAACCCCCACCTGGCTACAACCTCCCTTCAGGGAGTTGCAGAGAGCAAGAAGGTCTCCCCTGAGCCTCCTCTTCTGCAGGCTAAGCAACCCCAGCTCCCTCAGCCTCTCCTCCCAGGGCTGTGCTCCAGACCCCTCCCCAGCCTTGTTGCCCTTCTCTGGACACCTTCAAGTCTCTCAATGTCCTTCCTAACCTGAGGAGCCCAGAACTGGACACAGGACTCAAGGTGTGGCCTCAGCAGTGCTGAGCACAGGGCACAAGGACTTCCCTGCTCCTGCTGGCCACACTCTTCCTGCTGCAGGCCAGGATGCCATTGGCCTTCTTGTCCCCCTGGGCACACTGCTGGCTCATGTTCAGGCAGCTGTCAATCAGCACCCCCAGGTCCCTCTCTGTTTGGCAGCTCTCAGCCACTCTGCCCCCAGCCTGTAGCTCTGCCTGGGGTTGCTGTGGCCAAAGTGCAGCCCCTGGCACTTGGACTTGTTGAATGCCATCCTGTTGGCCTCTGCCCATCTGTCCAGCCTGGCAAGGTCCCTCTGCAGAGCTCTCCTACCCTCTAACTGATCAGTATCTGCTCCCAACTTGGTGTCATCTGCAAATTTGCTGATGACTGTCTCAATGCCCTCATCCAGATCATCAGTGAAGATATTAAAGAGGATGGGGCCCAGCCAAGCCCCTCAGCAAAGCACTGCCCCTGTAAAAGCCTCACAGGGCCAAGGGAAGGGGCTGCTATGAGTCCTAAAGTGTGGCTGGTATCGAACAGCCACACAGTGTCCTGGGGGTTAATTCTCTTTTTCAAGCTGTGTTAAGTCTTTTGGGCTGATGGGCTGGAGCTGGGGAGCTGCAGCTTTGGTGGCATCTTTAGTTCTTTCAAAAACTTGCTGAACTGGGCTCATCAGAGCCCCTGCTGTCTCTGCAGTGGACACGTGCCTTTCAAATCCACAATGCTGAGCTCACCCCTGAGCTCTGCTCAGCAGCCTCAGCAGCTTTTAGTCTTTCAGTGCAAAGCACAATAAACAATCCTGGTGCAAATGGTGTGCACAAAGCTGTAGTGTGACCTGCACTGAGACTGGCACCTTCACCCTAAAGGAGCACATGGAGAGAGGACTGCCATGAACACAGGGACACAGCAATGCTGGGAGGCCAGGCTGAGAGAGGGTTGGGGCTGTTCAGCCTAGGGAAGAGAAGGCTCCAGGGAGACCTTCTGGTGGCCTTTCAGTGCTTAAAAAGGCCAAGAAGGAAGCTGGGGACAGACGTTTGAGCAGGGCCTGCTGTGACAAGGGAAGGGGTGATGGTTTGGCCACAACAACCCCAGGCAGTGCTACAGGCTGGGGGCAGAGTGGCTGCAGAGCAGCCAGGCAGAGAGGGACCTGAGGGTAGTGGTTGATGTAGTAGGATGAACAGGAGCCAGCAGTGTGCCCAGGTGGCCAAGAAGGCCAAGGGCATCCTGGCCTGCATCAGGCACTAGTGGTGTGCCCCAGGGATCAGTGCTGGGCCCCATCCTGTTCAATATCTTTATTGATGATCTGGAGGAGGGGATTGAGTCCATCAGCAGTAAATTTGCAGATGACACCATGCTGGGGGCAGGAGTTGAGCTGTTAGAGGGTAGGAGAGCTCTGCAGAGGGACTTTGCCAGGCTGGGCAGATGGGCAGAGGCCAACAGGATGGCATTCAACAAGTCCAAGTGCCAGGGGCTGCACTTTGGTCACAACAACCCCAGGCAGAGCTACAGGCTGGGGTCAGAGTGGCTAAGAGCAGCCAGGCAGAAAGGGACCTAGGGGTAGTGGATGACAGCAGCTGAACAGGAGCCAGCAGTGTGCCCAGGGGGACAAGAAGGCCAATGGCATCCTGGCCTGCATCAGGAAGAGTGTGGCCAGCAGGAGCAGGGAAGTCCTTGTGCCCTGTGCTCAGCACTGCTGAGGCCACACCTTGAGTCCTGTGTCCAGTTCTGGGCTCCTCAGGTTAGGAAAGAGGTTGAGGTGCTGGAAGGTGTCCAGAGAAGGGCAACAAGGCTGGGGAGGGGTCTGGAGCACAGCCCTGGGAGGAGAGGCTGAGGGAGCTGGGGTTGCTTAGCCTGCAGAAGAGGAGGCTCAGGGGAGACCTTGGTCTTTACAACGCCCTGAAGGGAGGTTGTAGCCAGGTGGGGGTTGGTCTCTTCTCCCAGGCAAGCAGCACCAGAACAAGAGGACACAGCCTCAAGCTGTGCCAGGGGAAGTTTAGGCTGGAGGTGAGGAGAAAGTTCTTCACAAAGAGAGTTGTTAACCATTGGGATGTGCTGCCCAGGGAGGTGGTGGAGTCCCCATCCCCTGGAGGTGTTCAAGAGGGGATTGGATGTAGCCCTTGGAGCCATGGTTTGGTTGTCAGGAGGTGTTGGGTGACAGCTTGGACTCGATGATCTCTGAGGTCTTTTCCAACCTTATTGATTCTGTGATTCTATTGATTCTATAAACTCAAAGATGGACAGTGAGAGTGGAGAGAAGGGAGAGAGTGGGGAGAGCCTGGCCCAGGTTGCCCAGAGGTGTGGCAGCTGCCCCATCCCTGACACCACTGCAGGTCAGGTTGCTCTGGGCTCTGAGCAACCTGCTCTAGTTGGAGCTGTCCCTGCTGACTGCTGGGGGACTGGACTGGATTAGACAGCCTTGAAAGGTCATTTCCCACCCAAACCAGTCTGAGATTCTATGACATCAGACATCCTCCATTTGTATTAGCTTTGCACTGCCATCAACCACCTACTTTAGAGATCACACAGAGAAGAAACAAAGACTCCTTTGCTTTCTGCACATTGAATCTGAAGCTATCAGCCCCACTCCAAAGTTAACACACACTTTCTACCCCCAGAGTGCTGAATTGCTTTTTTCAAGCTATGCTGCCTTGAAGGGGGTTTAGTTTGTTCCCAGGAACTGCAAACCACACAAGCTGCACAGTCCAACAAGCACTCACACCCTCCAACAGCAGTGGAAAACACAGCCCACAGCTCAGCTCCCTTCCCTCTTTCAAGGACCCCTGCAACTGAAGCCCACCCATGAGCACAGAATACACAAATGCTACTGTTTGCCCCTGGAACGTTGTTCTCCTAGGAAAAGGCAGCCCCCTCATTCCCTGCAGAGCATTGTAACATGTCAAGCACTGGGAAGAAAGACCCAAGGGAGAGCACAAACTGGGACAGAACGAGACAGAACTCGGCGTTCAGCTGGAGCTGTCGCTGTGTGGAACTGCCAGGACACGAAAAGGTTGACAAAAGGCTCCAGTGTTGCTTTGGAAGAACCTTAATCCTGCTCAGCCACACAAGTGTGGAAGGGAAATGTCCAAAACCAAACAACTAACCACCAAGACTGTCCTCTGATCTCTAATCCAAAGGGATCTCTGGGAGAGAAGGAGC
The DNA here is from genome assembly GCA_015227895.2 of Colaptes auratus. Taxonomy (NCBI): domain Eukaryota; kingdom Metazoa; phylum Chordata; class Aves; order Piciformes; family Picidae; genus Colaptes; species Colaptes auratus. The sequence continues at coordinate 3,687,799 of JAAWVA010000036.1, forward strand.
CCAGGGCAACACCGCAGCCATGCCTACAGCTCGGGAACGCAGCCCCAGGCTGTGCCAGGCTTCCCTTACTCCAGGAGCTCGGTGTATAGGTGGCAAGTTTAAGTTAGGGCCTGGCTACAGCAGCACTGACATTGCCAAAGATGCTTCACTGAGAGCTCTTGGTGCTGGTGGTGACAGCACACTGACAGCTCTCGCCTCACTCAGCACTTTGGGAGGCTGGTGGGATCCTGCTGAGCGCCAGCGATGTGCTGAGAGCAGCCAGCCCACACTGCTTTTGTGCCACCATCAGCACTTACACAAGGCAGGATTCTCCCCCAGGCACCCCAGCAGGTACCTGCCAGCCAGCAACCACCATCTTAGCATGGCACACTCAGGGACAGCACCCAGGCAGTGCCACTGCCTGCTCCAGGAAGAGGAGCTCACAGCTGCTCCCACCTCTGCCCCCACAGTGGCCACTGTGCTCTGCACCTCACCCATCACTGCCCCAACTACTGTTGCAGACATCTGCTACCATTTCCATGCCCCCCAGGAGACCACAGTGGCCAAAAAGTCAGACTTGTCAGCAGGAACATGCAGTGGCTGCTACACAGGAACTTAAATGCTGCCAGCAGCCAGGCAAAGCTGCACTGCACCACCAAGCAGACATCGCTGAGGACTGAGATGCTAAAACAGCTTCTGTGCCTGCCTGCAGCTGCACCAAGACGACAACAAGGGGTGCAGGCAAGATTCAGCAGCTGCTCAAGAGGGCTTCTTCCTCTGTTCTGCACAGAGGCAGTTCTAGAGCTGAGGAAATGAGCACTGTGGGTGGGAGAGGACAGGCAGAATTTCACAGGGAACATTCAGGGTGGCAATTTCCTGGAGATCTCCACAATGTCTGCTGCAGCCTGATGATTGTCTTGTTCACTCTGTTACCCACTCAGAGGCATTGCAGTCAGCACCACCCCAGCACTGCTCATTTCTGCCAGCCAGGCTTTGATGGCTGGGTTGGTGGGACAGGTGTGGCAGGGTCTGAGCAGCAGAGCTAGAAGGCAGCAGTCAGGGAAAGCCTGGCAACCCACGGAGCTGAAGAGCTGCTCTGCTCCTACAGAGCTCCCCAGTTACACTGAAGCAGAAAGGCAGTGCCCAGCCCATTAAAGGTACCAGCAGAAAGACCTTTGTTGTTCCAGGGCTTGGTAAACCCTTGCAGCAACCTGACAGCAGCCTGGCAGTGCTGAGTGACTACAGCTGAACATGAGCCAGCAGTGTGCCCAGCTGGCATGGCAGGCCAATGGCATCTTGGCCTGGATCAGGAATAGTGTGGCCAGCAGCACCAGGGATGGAATTCTGCCCCTGTGCCCAAGCATTCTGCCCTCGAGTGCTGTGTGCAGGTCTGGGCCCCTCACTTCAGGAAGGATACTGAGGTGCTGGAGCAGGCCCAGAGGAGAGCAACAGACTGGGGAGGGGGATGGAGGGAAAGGCTGATCAGGAGAGACTGAGGGAGCTGGGGGTGTTCAGCCTGGAGAAGAGAAGACTCAGGGGGGATCTTATCACACTCCACAACTACCTGAAGGGTAGTTGTAGTCAGGTGGGGGTCAGGCTCTGCTCCCAACACCTCCTGACAATTAAACCATGGCTCCAAGGGCCACATCCAAGCCTTTCTTGAACACCTCCAGGGATGGGGACTCCATCACCTCCCTGGGCAGCACATTCCAAGGGCTAACAACTCTTTCTGGGAAGAACTTTCTCCTCCCCTCCAGCCTAAACCTCCCCTGGCACAGCTTGAGACTCTGTCCTCTTCTGGTGCTGGGTGCCTGGGAGAAGAGACCAACCCCCACCTGGCTACAACCTCCCTCCAGGGAGTTGGAGAGAGCAAGAAGGTCTCCCCTGAGCCTCCTCTTCTGCAGGCTAAGCAACCCCAGCTCCCTCAGCCTCTCCTCCCAGGGCTGTGCTCCAGACCCCTCCCCAGCCTTGTTGCCCTTCTCTGGACACCTTCCAGCACCTCAACCTCTTTCCTAACCTGAGGAGCCCAGAACTGGACACAGGACTCAAGGTGTGGCCTCAGCAGTGCTGAGCACAGGGCACAATGTGCCCTGCTCCTGCTGGCCACACTCTTCCTGATGCAGGCCAGGATGCCCTTGGCCTTCTTGGCCCCCTGGGCACACTGCTGGCTCCTGTTCAGCTGCTGTCAACCACTACGCCTCAGGTCCCTTTCTGCCTGGCTGCTCTCAGCCCCTCTGCCCCCAGCCTGTAGCACTGCCTGGGGTTGCTGTGGCCAAAGTGCAGAACCAGGCAAATGATGATGTAATTCCAGAGGAAATACCAGGGATGTGAAAGGTTTCCTCCCATGCACAGCTGCAGTGTTCATAAGGCAGGCCTGGATTTCCACACCTCCCAGCTTCATCCAAACAGGTGTCCCCTTGAGATTCTCTGCAGCTTTAATGCCATGCCCCTGCTGGCTGGAGTACCCCAGGCTGCTGTCCACAGGCAGCCTTTGTTCCATATGGGTTGAGGGTCTCCAGCAAAGGGAAGACTTTGGCTGTGCAGGAAATTGGTGCATGGCTGGAAGTCAAATTTCCCTTCACCTTCCTAAGGGTGCAAGCAATAAGAGACTAGAACAACTGGAAGGAACACCTCAGAGTGCCAGCATGGGGGGGTTGGAAGGGACCTCTGGAGATCATCCAGCCCAACCCCCTCCTAAAGCAGGGGCACCCACAGCAGCTTGCCCAGGATCACAAAGGCCAGGGGGGTATGGAAGCTCTCCACACAAGGAGACTCCACAACCTCTGGGCAGGCTGCTCCAGAGCTCTGGTATCCCCACAGGAGTTTTTCCTTACCAAATCCTCGAGCTTTTGGTTGTATATAACAAAGCTCTCAAGGACAGTGCCTGGTTTCTCCTTCTCATGACTGTCCAGGAGTCTGGGGACTGGAACACAGTTGCACCAGCAACACATTTGAGTTAGGGGATCAAAAGGAACCCAGCTCCCACAGGCAGCTGATCTTGCTCCCACAGAAGAAGCCACAGCAACAAGTACTGCTCCTCCTTCAGGCACTGGAACACCAGACCTAATGACCAGGGAGGCTGCCACAAATGGACAAGGGTACCAAAAAGGGAAGCAATTGCAAGTCACAGAAACACAGAATCACAGAAACATTCAGGTGGGAACAGACCCTCAGGATCACCAAGTCCAACCCAGAACCCTACTCTGGAAGGGTCACCCCTAAACCACAGCCCCAAGCACCACATCCAGTGCCTGACCACTCCCTCTGCAAAGAAAAATCTTCCCAATGTGCAGTCTAAGCCTACCCAGGGGCAGCTTGAGGCCATTCCCTCTTGTTCTGTCACTAATTACCTGTGAGCAGAGACCAGCAGCAGCCTCTCCACAATGTCCTTTCAGGTAGTTGTAGAGAGCAGTGAGGTCTCCTCTCAGCCTCCTCTTTTCCAAACTAACCATCCCCAGCTCCTTCAGTTGCTCTTCATCAGATTTATTCTCCAGACCCTTCCCAGCTTCCTTGCCCTCCTCTGCCCTGGCTCCAGCACCTCCACATCTCTCCTGTATTGAGGTGCCCCAAACCAAACACCACACTTCAGGTGTGGCCTAACCAGAGCTGAGTACAAGGAGACAATCTCCTCCCTGCTCCTGCTGGAGACAGCACCCCCAGGCCAGGCCAGGATGCCACTGGCCCACTCGGCTGCCTGGGCACACTGCTGGGTCGCAGTCAGCTGCTTGGGCTTTTCTCCCAGGCAACCAGCACCAGAACAAGAGGACATAGTCTCAAGCTGTGCCAGGGGGAACTTTAGGCTTGATCTTAGAAAGAAGTTCTTCCCAGCAAGAGAGATTGGCCATTGGGATGTGCTGCCCAGGGAGGTGGTGGAGTCCCCATCCCTGGAGGTGCTTAAGAAGAAACTGGAGGAGACACTTAGTGCCATGGTCTGGTTGATTAGTTAGGGTTGGGTGATCAGTTGGACTTGATGATCTTGGAGGTCTCTTCCAACCTGGTTGATTCTGTGTGAAGGCCACACACCAAGCCTGGCATCAACACTGCTCACAGAAGCAGAAGTTTCTGCCATTTCCAAGTACCTGAAGGTCACTGATATCCACTCAGAAAGCCAGAACAGGGCCGTGTGGCTTTCAAACAGTGATGCCTGCCTAAAGCCCAGCCCAAATCCTTCCCTTTGCTTTGTTCTTCCATGCTGCATGCTTCACCAGGGCCACTGTCATGGATGCTGGTTTGCCACTGGAAGTATTGAATGAGTTCCCCATCCTGGCTCCTCATTAACAGCTCTGCACAGCTGCTCATTGTCACAACTTTGCTGAGGGGAAGAGCCTTGCTGGAATTCATTTCCCTGATAACCTAACCACTTCCAAGCTGAATTCTCAGCTGGCCTGGTCACAAAGCAGCCTTGACTTGGTACCAGAGCTGGCCAAGAGTCTGAGCAATGTCACTGCTGCATCAGATCTGATTTCTATCAGCCTGTCTCACAGGCACACAGACTCGGCTGATGGGCACTGGGAGCACCCAGCTGCTGGGACAGGTGGAAAAGTCCCTGAGTTAGCCATTGGGGGGAGGCAGGTTGCCAGCCTGAGCAGGACAGAGGCAGGGATTTAACCCAAAGGAGCAGGGACCAGCCCTGGCTGATCACAGAGCATCCAAATCTAATTTGAACACAGGATTTTTACCTAGGGATAGGGAAAAAAATATAGAGTAAAGGCACTAATTCAGGTGTGCCCAAGGTGACAGCAGGCACATCCTGAAGGGAATAAGTAAAGTATCAGCACAGTCTCACAGCCAGAAACATGAGTGTCCAGAGGAAGAGAGAGGGAAATTCTACCCTGGAGAGAGGAGAGGTTTTTTCCATTTTGTTCTGTGCTTCCAGAGACATTTCACATCCTAATCACCTAATTCTGCAATGCCTGGCATCTGTACAGAGACAAGCACATGATTCCTCACCAGTCTGATCAGCAGCTTGGATGTCAGGCTAAAATTCTTCAGGTGAGAACAGCCCTGACGGTAGAGGACAGAGCATTCAGGTCAGTCTGCACGAAGCACAGTCAGAGCTGGGTGTCCAGGGTGGTTTCAAGTGGTGTCAAGCTGCTGTGCAATCCAGGAGTGCCTGGACTGCTTGGGCATATCAGGGCAAGCAGCTGCATCCAGCACTGTCTGCACACTCACATCCACAGGCTGCTTTCAGTGGGCAGGGCAGGCTGATGCCCTCCACACTCTCTAGACCTTCCCCACTGGACGTGGGCAGCACACAGCCGGTAGTTCTGCCTGTGCCTTCTGATAATCCAGCTTCAAATCCCCTTTAATACGGCTGCATCTGTGCTTCTCCACCTCGGAGATGGCTTCAGAAGCCTCTCCGTGTGGGTGCCAGGCAGTTCAGAAGGCAGGAGGTGCAGCAGCCCGAGCAGGGATTCGGCGCTGCGCACGTCCGCGCCTCGGGGCACGGCAGCCCGAAGGGAGAGGGCCTGGCTCCACACCAGCGCTTCAATGAAGGAAGCTGCGTCCCTTTAGCAGGCAGCAGAAAGCAAACAGCACAGCCCGCCGGGCAGCCTGCAGAAGGAAGGAGCTGGAGCGGGGCCACGGCAGCTCCGCACACGGCCGGCCACGCAGGCTCCGCTGAACGCCATCGCCCTGCCTTACCTGGCCGGCCTGCCTGGCTGCGGGCCAGAGGAGGACCAAGGCAACTTCCTAGCTACATGGTGCAGAGGAAACCATGCAAACAGAGACCCCTTTGTAGAGCTGGCACCTGGCTTACAGAGGAGCAAATCATCTGCAAGGTAAGCCCGCGGAAAATGTGTTTAAAAGGGAGGGAAAAATCAAGAATTAAGAGTTCTCAAGTACGTGATAAGAAAACATTCAGCAGGGGTCCTGAGAGCACTTGGCAGCTTTATCAGCAGCTAGCAGCATGCCCTGCCACAAGCAGTTTGCAAGCTTACCCTCAGCAGCACTTACTGATGCTCTGCTTGTTAGATGCAGGAGGAGATCTTCAGTGAAAGTGCCTTTGCCTATCAGCAAATCCCCACAGTGGTGTTACCAGCACAAAGGATCTGAGCTTTGAGCACCTCTTCCAAACCAGGCAGCTGCAGTTTCCATTGGGGTGTGGAGAAAATGGGTTTGAATTCCACAGCACCGCGCAGGAGGTGAGCTGCAGAGGCAGCAGCAGACACCCTCCCTCTGGACTCCAGCCTGGCACCTGAGCTGCAAACTCACCACTGGTCCCTTTTTCCCTCCCCTGCAGCACAACTGAATCCAACTGATTGGTGGAGATGTTAACACATGGCAACCCTGTTCTGTCTGAAACGGAGCTGGGTACCTGGGGCTGTGGAGCACTTCAACATAAACTGTTTGTTTTGACCCAAAATTGTACTTTGTATATGGGGAATAATATTTAGATGAGGAGTTCTTCTTGTGATTAGCTGTAATGAGGTCTCTAGGCAGCTGCCAAGATGGAAATGCAACAAGAGCCTTTTTCCTGTGCAAGTCAGTGACATTCCTCCAGCAACAAACAAAACAGGGCTCAATGAAACCACATGACTAGCTTAGGAAATGATTCCTCTCCCTCAGTCCATCTCCATTCCCTAGTCCCAGTCCTTTTCCCAAGCACTGTGCTGTACCCCCAGACTATCTCCCATCCCCCCCCCCTGCTGTGCAATTTAAACCCCAGTGGCCTCCTCCACACCAGCATGGCACCCAGGGTGAGACAGGGTGGCATCCACAGCATGGACCAAGCCAAAAAGAGAAGCAAGCAAGCTGGGGAGAAGTCAAGGTTCCAGAGTACTCTGGTTGGTTAGCATTCCCCTCTCCAAGCACCCTGCCTGAGCGCCCATGTGTCTCCATGCTTTGTCCCACACAACAGTGGCAGCAGGAGCTTGCTGTCAAACCTCAGCACTGAGCAGCCCAGGGACCCCAGGCCATCATGTACCAGCTCAATTGGTGCTTTTCACTGCTGGGAAAAGGCCCAGTGCTGGTGGTGCTCTGGATGGTTTGGTTTTATTCTCCTCCTCACAAGTCTTCCCTGGACTTGGTTTCAGCCAGCTGGCTTTCCCAAGCAGCAGGGAGCTGCTAAAATGGAATAGAGACTGCTAAACAAAAACCTGGCAACACAGATAACTGTGTGGCTTCCTTAACCAGCTCTGCTGAAGGGAGGTCCTCACTCCAGACCCTCCAGACTCCATCTCCAAACCCACCTAGACCACTCTTCCCTGACAATCATGCAGCCGTAGCTGGAGGAGGTCAGCAGGATCTGTGGCCGCCTGAAACCCAGCAATGGTCACCAAAGACACAAGATAAGCTTCTCAGGAGGTCTTCCAACTTGTAACCCCATAAAATACCTCACACTGCAAATTGTACATTGCCCAGGATGGAAAGTTGCTCCAATGAAGTTTCTGCCATGCTGCAGAAGGCTGCTATGAACTGAATGACTTCAGATACTACAAACAAGCAGGAGCAGTTCCTCAGCTGACCAGGGACGTCAGGCAACAGCTCTGAGTCGCCTCAGCACTCACCAGGAAGAAGGTAACCACTGTTGAATGGCTTTAATGATACTCCTCTGCTAAATGGGGGTTGGGGAAGGAATGTAGGGAGACCACAAAAACAAGAGGCAGGAGGAAGGATGCCGGTTTGTATCTTCATCATATCACCAGAGAGAGGTCCTGCTTCAGATCAAAGACATGGAGCTACTTCTGCTGAAACCCTTGCCCCCCACGATGAGAGCTGCCCCTCTTGTTTCACTGCAACAGGAGATCTCTCTCCAACTGGGTAAATCACACATTCACCCCCAGCTCAGCTTTGAAATGAAGCACAAGCACATGGAGCAATTGAAGAGAGGAGAGAGAGAGGAGACATCATCCCTTAGGCTCATAAAACCCCTTACCCCAGGCTGCAGAGGCAGGGATGCAGAACACAAGAGGCATCTCACCACACACTGTGGCCATGTCCCACCTGGTGCACATGGATGCAGAGACCTAAAGTGCTCCAGAGCAGCTGTTCTCAACATAGGCACAGTCAGAGGAACAGTCTTGGCTCTTACAGTGTTACTCATGCAACAGCTGAGCCCAGGCTGGAGGCAGCACAGTACCAGTCAGTCACAGGAAGCTTGGCTGAAGCTGGGACTGCAGCTGGCACTAACCCTCCAAAGGCTCCCTGCTACCCCTGACACCCAGAACCCAGAATGTTTGTTGAGAGGCTACACCACCAGTTGGAAACCCCACAAATTATTTTCCATGCCAAGCTTCAGGTTTAAACAGCAAACTCCTGAATTTGTTTGGTGGTGGTTGTTTTTTCTTTTCCCCTCCAGAAATCCCAAGATAGCCTTGAAATTCCCACCTCAACAGAAGAAGAAACTTCATTGCTGTGAGTGTGCTGGAGCCCTGGAACAAGCTGCCCAGAGAGGTTGTGGAGTCTCCTTCCCTGGAGAGACTCCAAACCCACCTGGATGTGTTCCTGTGTGGCCTGCCCTAGGCAATCCTGCTTTGGCAGGGAGCTTGGACTTGATGATCTCTGGAGGGCCTTTCCAACCCCTACCATTCTATGAACATTCCTTACACACAAAGCCTGCTCATCCTCCCTCCTTATTTCAGGAGCTGTTGGTAGAAAATCAACCTAGAGCCTGTGGAACAGTGCACATTCAATAAAGCTGCACACAACAAAGGTCTGTGCAGACTGGTAGGCAACCTCTAACCTATTTAACTGTTCCCTGCTAGAAGATCCTTTTTATCTGGGGAAAAAAAATGATCTGAATGTCTATAATTGAGGCACACCCTAACAAGTACAAACACTGCAGGCTCACTTCTTAGCTATGCCTTTTCCAAATTCATCTGAATTCAAATCCAAACTAGGTGCTGAAATGGGACAAAATGCAGCTGGGTATCACCTCCTTCAGCAGAGGTACCGAGACCAGCACCTGCGCCAGGCTGAAATGGCTCTGCTCTCCCAGGCTGAACAAATACCTGGGGGGGTTGTTGTCAGCAGCTAGAGAGAGCTCCAGGATATTGGCCCCACCTGGAGCTCTGTGTCTACTTCTGGAGCCTCTATTCCAGGAAGGATCTGGAGGTGATGGAAGGTGTCCAGAGCAGGGCCACAAGGAGGAGCAGAGGGCTGGAGCTGCTCTGCTGTGAGCACAGACTGAGGGAGTTGGGGTTGTGCAGGCTGGAGAGGAGAAGGCTCCCAGGAGACCTAATTGTGGCCTTCCAGGATCTGAAGGGGGCTCCAAGAAAGCTGGGGAGGGACTTTTGAGGGTGTCAGGGAATGATAGGACTGGGGGGGGATGGAGCAAAACTAGAAATGGGGAGATTGAGATTCCATGTGAGGAGGAAGTTGTTCCCCAGGAGCCTGGCACAGGCTGCCCAGGGAGGTGGTGGAAGCCTCCTTCCTGGAGATGTTTGCAGCCAGGCTGGAGGTGGCTGTGAGCAACCTGCTGCAGTGTGAGGTGTCCCTGCCCATGGCAGGGGGGTTGGAGCAGGCTGGTCCTTGAGGTCCCTTCCAGCCCTGACAATTCTGTGATTCTATGATATTGGATTCAGCACTGAAAAGCCACCAGCCTGAATGCTACTTTTGTTAGTGAGGCAGCAAAAGATGCTGGAATAAAATGTGGCTTAAATCATCTCTGTGGATGAGGGAAACTACCCCACCCTCACTAAATGAGTGCAGGTGAAAGCTTGAGAGAGGCTTTGAAGTTGGACTCTTAAAGCATTTCCATAAATACTCACTCTCATTCTGGTGCCAGTCTCCATTTAGCACCCAAGGGTTTGACATCCAGAATGACTTACAGGCAGCCCTGGATATGAGGTTGGAAACAGAGGAAAAGTTCAACCCTCAGCATCCTGTGTCTGCCAGCACAACAATCCTGGGAGAGATGTTGTGAAAAGTCCATTTCAAACCATCTCTACAGTTCTTGTTTCTAGGGCTGAAAGACTCTAAACAGGTTCCTTCACTGCTCAGCTGCTATGCCTCTCTCCTCTCCCTCCAGCCTCCATTTCTGCAGAAGATTAAAGCCCAAAACAGCGCAGACTGAAATCTGGGCTCAGACTGGAACAGGAACAAACCAAACATCACTCTGGAAGGGTGACAGCCCTAGGAGATTCTGCAAGAGCTCCCACAGAAGCTTGCCTACATTATCAGCACAAACCATACAAGAAGCATTTCTCTCTTGGAACTCACCCAAAGCCAAAGGTTCTCTCTCCTTTATTGTCTCATCTGTACCCATATAGTGTGGCAGAACACTAAAAAGCTGTGCAAGGCTGTGCAGCAGCTGTGTGGCTGCCAGCAGAGCAGGGCACTGATTGAAGGCACAGCTCAGCTAACACTGCTGCGATCCACTGGGCTCAAAGCCCCAAGTCAGGAAGTGCAGGACACAAAAATCACTGTTGGATGCTACCTGTATTAAAAACACTGAGAAGACAGCTCCAAAAGCCTTTCAGGACATCATCTGTGCTCTCTACCTTTGTTGTGAAGAGGAAATCTCCCATATATGGGCCAGGCCAAGAAGCAGCCCAGGGTCACACTGCAGGTCACAGCTTTGGCAAGGCCAAGCATTCAGACACTGTGAGTCAGTGCTCCAGAAGTCTCTGGAGTTTACAAACCAATAAATCTGCTTCATCTTGTTTTTCTAATCTGCCTTGGGTTTGCTGGGTTTTCCCAACCTTTGTAGGACACAGCCATCATCACATTCCCCTTCTGTCCCTCTGTAACTGGGAGGAGCGCTTCTTTCCAGTCTGGGTGGTTGGCTTGGTGGAATGACAGGCAGGATTTTTACAGGAGACTAAACATGGGGATACTTCTCTGGAAGGTGCCCAGAAAAGGGCCACGAGGATGAGCAGAGGGTTGGAACTCCTCTCCTATGAGCACAGGTTGAGAGACTTGGGGTTGTTCAGTCTGGAGAGGAGAAAGCTCCGAGGAGACCTTCCAGGATCTGAAGGGGGCTCCAAGCAAGCTCGGGAGGGACTTGTGAGGGTGTCAGGGAGTGATAGGACTGGGGGGGATGGATGCAAACAAGAGGAGGGGAGAGACAGATTAGACATTAGGAAGAAGTTCTTCACCATAAGGGTGGTGAGAGACTGGCACAGGTTGTCCAGGGAGGTGGAGAAAGCCTCATCCCTGGATGTTTTTAAGGCCAGGCTGGATGTGACTAGTGGAAGGTGTCCCTGCCCATGGCAGGGGGGTTAGAACTGGCTGATCCTTGAGGTCCCTTCCAACCCTGACAACTCTGTGATTCTGTATATTCTGCAGTTGGGGCACTGAGCAAAACCACACCAACTGCCAGGGGGGCTGGGCACAGGCACTGTGCTGTTCTTCACACATCCTGCAACAACAAGTCACACTCATTTTTTTTAATTAAAACCTCAAAAAAAAATAAATCTCCACTTCTGTGCTCAGATCCCCAAACCCACCTTCTCTGGCACTCAGCACAAGCAGGAGAGACTTCTGCAGTGACTTTCCACCACTGATGTGGGAAGGGCGACGAGAGCTTTCTTCCATTTGGAGTTCAACTTCCAACAGTTCAGCCAAAGCTGCCCCAGCTTGGATTGCACACCCAAAAAACACACACCAGTGATTCCCAGAAGGCCTGAAGTTCAACAGATCCCACTGCATAATTCTTGTCAGGATGGAAATGGGATAAATACCAGAGGGCAACTGGGGCTGAAGGGGTTTGGGTTCAGTTTCAAGCTCTGTGCACCTCACTTTTCCATATGCAAAGTGCAGCAGGGCTCAGGTTTCATTCCTCCAAAGCAGCCCTGGGTTCATCATGGGTTCATCATTAAATCCTTCAGAGAACTGTCACAGCTCACAGAAGTAAGGCACTGCTGGGAAGACATGCTTATGGGATGGCCTAAGCTGAGAGCCCTGGGGCTGTTGAGCCTGGAGAAGAGCAGCCCCAGAGGGCAGCTGAGCAATGCTGGGGAGCAAGAGGCTGGGACCAGACTCTGCTCAGTGGTGTCCAGGGACAGGACAAGGGGCAACAAGGGGCACAAAGTGGAAGCCAGGAGGTTGGATGTGAAGAGGAGGAGAAAGTTGTTTGTTGTGAGGGTCCTGGAGGCCTGGAGCAGGCTGCCCAGAGAGGTTGTGGAGTGTCCTTGTGTGGAGAGCTTCCAACCCCCCCTGGGCACTGTGCTGCTGGGCACTGTGCTGTGGGTGCCCTGCTGGAGCAGGGGGTTGGACTAGGTGATCTCCAGAGGTCCCTTCCAACTCCTCCATGCTGTGGTTCTGGGATTCTGTGCAAGAGTTATTGGTGTCCCTTAGTCTCCTGTGCAAGGCTGCAAGCACAGCTGAAAGCCATTTGGGAACAGAAACTGAGGAGAAAAATGTCTGGGGTAGGAGTGAGGCTTTTGGTGTCTTCTGCTCTCAGACCAACAGAGCTGAGCCTCGTGCTGGGACTCAGGGACTGTGACCTGCTTGCACTTTTGCAGGAGCATCTGAGTAACTTCAAGTTAGAACAAAACACACAGGAAGGACAAGAAAAGATGAATTTGAGGCCAAGTTTGTGTTTCACACAAGAGCAAAGGACAATGCAAGTCCAGACAGTTTTTGGTCTCTTCTTTTTTCTTGTCAGGGTTTGATTGTTCAGCTCTTCACCAGCCCACAGTGAGAACTGTGGCAACATGCAGAATAAAAACATTGCTCAAAAAAGCTTGGTTTTCACTTAGTGGAGTGTGTTGAGTGTCAGTGGCAAAAGTGGCCCTTGCAAAACAAAATTCAAGACAGACATTGCTGGGAGCTGGGAACTTGGATGAGAGCAGCCTCTGAAGGAGGCAGCACACTCTCAGAGCTGCTGGTTAGCAAAACATCCAGGATCAGAGATTTCAAATCCTTCATGGATGTTGTAAAAATTCCATTTTTATCTACAAGTTCAGAAGGTTCAGTAAACATTATTAGACTGTTTCCTCCATAGTCAAGGATTAAAGCTGAGCAGTCAAGCAGACAGTAGACAGGAATAGTTTAGATCCTTTTCCCCACATTTGTTTTGTTAGGGCAAGTTTCAGGCAACACTAGCTCGTAGTGTGGATTTAATTGCAAGCTGGCATCTGTTACTCCAGGCAGGGCAATAAAAGCCTTAGCTTGTATTACTGAGAGTCACATCCAGAACTAAAGAAAACCAAGCTCAGGCCTCCATAACAATGCCTTACCAAGTTACTTGGGTTTTGAGCAGAACAGAGCTTGGAAAGCACTGACCAAGAGGCAGGACTCGTTCCAAGGACGATCATCTTACCTCGCTGAGACAAAGTGAAGCCTTTCCTGAGCCAGGCTTGGGGCTGGGAGTGAAAAGGCTTCCTCATGTGCCATTGAACACATAGAAAATGTGACACAAGTGGCCTTTCACACAGCAGAGGGTGAGCAAACTAAAACGGTGTGTGAAGAGAGCCAGGTATGAGCTGTAAGAGACACGCTTTGAAAACCCGTAAACAGGGTTTCACCCACAGAAGGGCTCAGAGATGGTATCAGCACCACCCATGGCCATCAGGTGAAGCTCTCTGCAGAGTTAAGAGGTCTCTGAAGGCAGATGAAAAGAAATGCTGGAAGTACTTTGGTTTCAAGTGCATTGATTAGCTCCATACAAACAGTGGCTTGCCGGTGCTTTGAATTCCAGCTGCGTTCTCCTCCCATGATGTTTCGTAGGCACTGCAGCTCCCTCCTGAAGCTCCAGCAGCCAAACACCACACTTCAGTTCCTGTCAGGAATTTCTTGCTTCATTCAGAATGACACACTGCAAGAACACTGAGAGGGGATTTAGTAACTCTTTATAAATACCTGAGGGCTGGGGGTCAGGAGGGAGGGGACAGGCTCTGCTCACTTGTTCCCCAGGATAGGACAAGGAGCAATGGATGTAAGCTGCAGCACAGGAGGCTCCACCTCAACACAAGGGGCAACTTCTTTACTGTAAGGGTCACAGCACTGGAACAGCCCCCACAGAGAGGTTGTGGAGTATCCTTCTCTGGAGACTTTCAAGGCCTGTCTGGATGTGTTCCTGTGTGACCTGAGCTGGATTGTATGATCCTGCTCTGGCAGGGGGGTTGGACTTGATGATCTCTTTGGGTCCCTTCCCCTCCTGACATCCTGTGCTCACCCCTCTGTGATCTGTCTTCAAGTCAGAGAATGAAGTGGCAAGAGGTATCAATAATAAGAGGGACAGAAAGAACAAGAAGTTTGTCAGAGAGAAGGCTGAGGGCTTGGCTTTGCATTTATGTAATACCTGCATCAGCTCCCTCTCTGCTTAAGAGCCAAGCTCTCACTCCTCTGGCCCAAGATGATGCACAAGAACAGGCTGGCTCTGATTAAGCCAACAAGGAAAAAGTACAGCAGCAACAACTGATAAGCCTCCCAGCCCCAGAAACACAAGGCGTGGATGATGTCAGCATCAGCCTCTGCCTAGAAGAAACCCACACTCTGAGTTCCAAGATCACAAATCAGCTCTATCAACACCAGCTTCGACTCCTGCCTTTTGGTTACGAAGTAGTTACAAAGGTACTTTGACACCTAGACCGAGTAAGGCGCTGCCCAGCTCCTCCAGCCTGCTGGCCCCGGGACAGGCGGTGCTCGGGCAGCTGCGCGGCGGGCCGGCCCTGGCGGGGCGCTGGGGAGCGCAGCACACAGGGAGCTGTGTCTGCCTGCGGGGCACACTACAGCTCCGGTATTGTGTAACTACCCAAAACCAGCTCCAGCAATCTATCAGGCTTGACGCTGTATCCATCCCTGCTGCTAGCCCAGAACACAGGGCACACACAGGAAGAGGGTCAAGGATTCAGGGAGTTATTTTGTTAACCTAAACCCAGAGCTATTTCCCTTCTTTTAATGATTAATTTCTCGTTTCTCAAATTTCTCCAAGAAACCATGGGCCTGTTTCTCCTCCAGGTTATTGAATCCAAATATTGATAAAGAAACCCATTCCCCACCCATTTTCAGAGATGGATAAACAAAGGCCATCCCACAGACAAAGGACTCCTCACCGAGCCAGCAGCAGTCGTGTTTCCAGCCCAGCTGTCACCATTCTACCACCACAGCTGGTTGCTCACCCACTCTCCCTGCCCAGAACATCATTGCTCAGCACTCTTCCAAGCAACTGTGGCTCAAAGTCCTCAGCACCACCAACACATTCATGGAAGAAAACTTACCGGTGCATGACACAACCTCACCAAGCATGCCCTGAAACACAGGGCTGGAGAAACGATCCCCGAGTGATGCAGACAGCTCCAAGCAGCTGGGTGGCTGAAAGGTGGAAGTTACTCACCCATGCCAGCAGCAGCTGCCCTCTGAGCCTAGCATATCAGCATCATGGAATCATAGAATCAATAAGGCTGGAAAAGACCTCAGAGATCATCAAGTCCAACCTCTCACCCAACACCACCTGACTAACTAAACCATGGCTCCAAGTGCCACATCCAATCCCCTCTTGAACACCTCCAGGGATGGGGACTCCACCACCTCCCTGGGCAGCACATCCCAAGGGCCAATTACTCTTTCTGGGAAGAACTTTCTCCTCACCTCCACCCTAAACTTCCCCTGACACAGCTTGAGACTGTGTCCTCTTGTTCTGGGGCTGGATGCCTGGGAGAAGAGACCAACCCCCACCTGGTTACATCCTCCCTTCAGGTAGCTGTAGAGAGCAATAAGGTCTCAAACAAAAGTGCTCTCAGGTAGCTTCAGCCCCAGACTTCTAGGGGATGAAGCATTCTGGTTTCTGGCTCACTTGAGGAGCAATCCAAGCCACTGTAATCTCAGGAAGACAGTAAGTGGCATCAATTCATAGAACAGACTCACAGAATAGGTTGGGTTGGAGGGACCTTAAAGATCATTCAGTTCCAACCCCCTGCCATGGGCAGGGACCCCCCCCAGACCAGGTTGTCCAACCTGGCCTTGAACACCTACAGAGAGGTGACATCCACAACCTCCCTGGTGCGTTTCCACCAGTGTCTCACCATCCTCATTGGAAAGGATTTCTTCCTAACCTCCAGTCTCATTTTCCCCTCTTCCAGCTCAAAGCCACTGTCACTACAAGCCCAAGGAGGCTGCTTGTGACATGGCAGCTTGGAGCTCTCCATGTGCACATACAGGATATATAATGCCCAAAGGAACCAGCCTTCTGCAGCAGAGGTAACCATGCAGCGAGCTGCTCCCAAAAGAGAGCATTTTAAATATGCCTGTTCAAAAAAAATCTCACTTCACATCAGTGTGGAGGCTAAGAGAGTCAAAGCATATGCTGCCTAAATGTATGAGCATATCCCACAGCCTTCTGAATAGAAACCAAAGAGGTGGAGGCATAGTAAAACACCAACAAAAAAAAAGAAGCTGATGTGACATTAATATTTCAGTCTCCACTGTACTACAACAAGGAAATTCCTGCTGCAGGCCCATTTGGCAGAGGAGCCAGAGGGCACCAGGGAAAGCAGCCTAATTAATATTTGGGAGTAAAGAGAAAACCTCAAGGAGCCATTCATGTGAAGAATGTGTTGATTTTATGGACACTGAGAAGAATAAACAGTGTCTCAGAAGGCAATAACTCTCTTGAAAGCAGCTCCCTTATGGGAGCACAGATCTGAAAAGCCAAAAGGGTGTCTCAGAGCTTGGAATGAGCCATCTTGGTTCTGAGGAATCTGGCTGAGAAAGAGGGGAGAGACTAGCAGACAATCTGAATCCCTGCTCAGCCAGTCACACAGCTTCTTCAGATCAGAATTTTTCACCCTTGCAGTGTTCTTTGAGGACTGAATAATTGACCTTGGTGGGTGGTCAGAAGCCCTGGCATGCAGCTGAGCTCTGTCTCTGGCATCAGCTCAGCAGTGGCAGGGTTACTTCCCAGCGTGGAGCACAGCTCACACTCACTGACCCCTGCAAAGCCAGCCCTGCTCCCTGCATGCCAGGTGGAGGAAGTTTTCATTTCTGGCCTCTGGTAATGACAGTGCCTGGCAAGCAGAGGAAAACAAGCCTGATATGGGGGGACACAGCCAGGTACTCACATTACTAATGACTGCACCCCCTTTGGGGAGCAGGAGGCTGGCTGGGGTTGCATGGGGAAGCCAGGGGAGGGCTGGAGACACATCTGTACCACAGGGACACACTGAATGCAGAGCACACAGCACAGGCAGCCCTGACCTTACCACAGCATTGGCCCCCACACTGCCCCAAGGAGTACCCAGGCACTGAGCCCACCTCACCCTGCTGCAGTACTCAGGAATTTAGAGCCATGCTATGGTTGTGGCCAGAGCTCAGACTACAGAGCAGGACAGGGCACCCTCAATTTCTATAACCACACCTGGAGGTCAGCAGCAGTTCACACACAGTTGTGGCTGGAAAAGGGACACAAGCACACAACTACCTTCTCACATCCTTCTGCCTGCAACGTGTTCCATTAAGCACCAAATACTTGGTTCAACACAGCTTCTAATTTCTTGTCTCTAGATCAGGCTTGGTATCCCTCAGGACTGATCAAAGGCTTTGGAGAAAAGATGCTCTGAGACACTCTTTGTATGAGAATGCACTCATGCTGCAAGGGGTGGGAAGGTGATCCAAACCTCAGGAGACACAACTCTTCCTACATGTACTGCAGTGAAACCAGCAGGCACTAGATGAGGGCAGCATGGTGAGCTCTGAGGACACAGAGCTGCAGTACTGGCTTGGGCACACAGCCTGCCAGCACAGGGTTCGGTGAGTCACACAGCAGAGCAGCAGCTGGCAGCCTGGAGATCTGCTTACACCCTTCCACCATGCAAAAGCTGGTTCAAAGTCTAAAGCAGCAGGAGTTTTAATAACCCTTCTATATATAGCCCTGGCAATTCAACCTAAATGGTGCCCTGGCCTGGTAGAAGAGTTCACAATCTCTCTGAGATGTCACCAACTACAACCCAGGGTGCACAGCTGGGCAACAAGTGAAAATGACACAGTTAAAAAGCCCAGTGGAACAACCACACAAACTGAAGGCAACCACAATAAAGAGAAGTTTGAAGTGCTGGAGGAAAAGATAGATAGATTTGGGTCTTAAATTTAACTAGTGAGCACCAGCCCCAAAGTCTAACTCACAGATATGATTCCTTTGCACCCCTGCTGCATTCAGCTCTCATTTTGCCTCCCAAGAGCCCTGTCACGCAGAGCTGCTGATGAGAAAGGCAAAGCCTCACTGCAAGTCAGCCTACTTTTCTGCCCTACCAGTGAACACCACACTCAAATGGTGGCTTTAAAACTAGTCCAGTCCAACAAAAATTTGAGCATTAACCCATGCACACCAATGTCAAGGCAACCTGCTTTTAATTAGAAGTTCAAGTGCTACCAGCAGACAGAGTGCTGGAGCTGGGTCACTCAGCCCCGGGATCCACACAGGCAGAGGGAATTGCCCCTAACAGAACAAACCGCTGCAGCCAAATCAAATGGCTTTGTTTCATTTGCCCCAATTGTTCTGCCAAAAGCAATTGTGTTTACAAAGGGCGACCAGGAGGCCCTCCACCCACCACTGTGAACACAGAAGGTGTTAAGGAGAGTATGGTGTCTGAGGGGTGGTGGCAGGAAAATGCAAGGACCTGGAATTCATAAGGAACAACATTTCAAGCCCATGGCTTCTGTTCCACTTCTCAGCTCTGGAAGAAGGAGGTACCCATGGAAATAACAAAGTGTTAGTACTCCTGTGGCTTGTTTGTTTCATGCAATTATGGATGTGCCTTAATGATCATTTATCTTACAGGACGAGCTTCACAGTTTTGAAACACCACCCACCAGACTGTAAACACAAACCATGCCAACTGATAAGCTGCCTGTCACTGCCCATCCTGATGAAACCAGGAATTAACAAAGCCTGTTGCAACTCCACTCAGCTCTTTACCAACCCCACAGTCTGCTTAGAAAGAACAGAAAGCTGCCACAAGTCCCTGCACTGCCAGGAGATGGTTCTCCAAGCAACATGCAGGACCTCCTGTGCTACCCACGGAAGCGTCAGGGAGGAGGAAGTGAGCTCCAACCGCACGGAAAGAAAACCTTTCTCTGTCTCAGCACATTAAACGTCCCCCTGAGCACCATCTCAATCAAAGAACCACGACACTGAAACATTCCTATGAACACTTTCCTGCTCTCCTTACCTCTGCAGCACCTGAGGAGGCCTGGCTGCCCTGGCAGTGTTGGAAACTACCAGCTGCAGCAGCTGATTTGTCACACAATCATCACAGCGAGCACACTCACCCTCGGTGGGTTTGCCAAAGCCCTGCTCTGTAAGGGCTCAGGCTGGCCTGGGGGTGCTCTCAGGGCAGTTCTACATTCATTAACCTGCAGCCACACACTGAAACGCCAGTAGGAAGCCGAGCTGCCGAGGCCTCGCTGCTCTCCCCACAGGAAGCACCTTGACCAGCCTGCAGGAACAAGCTGTTCTCAGAGCACCGGAGTACTTTTGCTTTCTGAACTCCCGCCCCTGCGCAAGGGAAGGCCTTGCCCAGCTGCTGCGTGACCGCGAAGCCCCAGCTCCCAGCAGAAGCAGCGCAGAGCTCCTCGGCAAGAAAGCAACCTGGGTCTTTGCCACCAAGGAAAGCATCACCCGCCCAGGTGCACTGCCCTCCTCCCCAAGGAATTAGTGCCTCAGACAGGCTAAAACGCAAGGAGAGAGCACTCCCAGCGAAGAGCTGCACTGAAGGCTGGCAGTGCTCCAGACTCCCTCGGCTCTCACAGCACTTTGAGCAGGACAACCTGCTGAACCCCTGACTGCCCTCAGGAGTGTAGCTCTGAGGAGCTGCCGAGCCACTTTCTCATGCAGAGAAGAGAGGCTGCCCCTGAGTCCCACCCACCCGTGTTGGGAACGCTTGCAGGGTCTCCCTGTGGGGGATTCCCTTCACTCCATCTCCCCAAATGAAAATCCAGGCACCTGCAGCCCCCTTCCAGCCTCTCCTTGTCTCCCTGCCTCCTCCAGTCTGAGAGGCCCCATTCTGCCTGCCCCACGTCCCTCAAGCCCTAGCAGCCCCCTCCTGCCCCACACTTGACCCAGACTCCTTGTCCCCAGCGGCTCCCATACCCCACAGCCCCTTGAGGAGCCTCAGCGGCCACTCCGCAGCCACACAGCCCCCGTGTTCAACCACCCCCCGTTACCTCCTTCTATTCTGGCAGCCCCTCACTGCCCCACACCCCCCACACCCCGGCAGCCCCTCACTGCCCCACATTCCCCAAACCCCGACGGCCCCTCAACTACCTCTCACCCCCCATATCCCGGCGGCCCCTCACTGCCCCACACCCTACACACCCCGGCAGCCCCTCACTGCCCCACACTACCAAGCCGCAACAGCTCCCCGGAGGCCCTCCCTACACGCACACCTTCCCCACCCCCCCCCCCCCCGAGCCTGGCAGCCCCCGCCTCAGGCCCTGGCAGCCCCCCGGGCACCGGCAATACCCCCTCACCTGCCTCCTCCGGCGGCCCCGTCCCGTGGCGAGCAGCGGGGCCGGGCCTGGCTGCGGCTGGGCCCGGCTGCGGCTGGGCCCCCAGCCCTCCGCTCGGCGCGGCGGCGGCGGCGCTATGGCAACTGCCCGGGCTGCGGCCGCCAGCCACAGAGAGGGCGGCCAGAGCGGCAGCCATAGAGACGCGTGACAGGCAGCGGCGGGCGGCCCGCCCCCGGCGGCGCGGCCGCTTCACCAGCGCCCCCCAGCAGGCCGAGAGGGCACGGCCGGCCGGAGCCCCAGGGCTGCAGGTTCGAGACCCCTTCGCGACAGCGCGGCTCTCTGGGGGTCCCATCTGTGAGAAGGCTCCGCTGTGTGCGGGGAAGTTGGCTGCACGGCACGGGAAGCAGGAACAGAGGTGCAGCCGAAGGTACACAGCACACTGCATGCAACACATCATGGAACCCTCGAATCCCCAGCAGGGAGGGGATGGAAGGGACCCCTGGAAGTCATCAGTCCAACCCCCTGTCCCAGCAGGGCGCCCACAGCACAATGCCAGGAGCACGATGCCCAGGGGGGGTTGGAAGCTCTCCACACAAGGACACTCCACAACCTCTCTGGGCAGCCTGCTCCAGGCCTCCAGCACCCTCACAACAAACAACTTGCTCCTCCTCTTCACATCCAACCTCCTGGGGGCCACTCTGTGCCCCTTGCTGCCCCTTGGCACCACTGAGCAGAGTCTGGCCCCAGCCTCTTGGTCCCATAGCTCCTTTAGCTCTTGCTGAGCATTGCTCAGCTGCCCTCTGGGGCTGCTCTTCTGCAGGCTCTCAGCCCCAGGGCTCTCAGCCTTGGCTCCTCCCAGAGCTGCTCCAGGCCCCTCAGCAGCTCTGCAGCCTCCCCTGGACTCTGTCTCTCTTCAACTGGGGAGCCCAGAACTGCATCCAGCACTCCAGATGTGGCCTCCTTAGGGCAGAGCAGAGGAGGAAGAGAACCTCCCTTGCCCTGCTGGCCACCCTCTTCTTCGTGCACCCCAGATGTAACACACACTACACATACACACACCCACATCACCTATAAATACACCCTTCTGTACATGTTTTAAACACACCACAGACAAATGAGCCCTCAGTGCCAAAAGGCTTCCCCATTGCTGCGGGCAGGAGGTGCCCTGCTCTGGGACTGGCTTTACCACCCCACCCCGGGTCTGTCCTGCAGTTTTTCAGCTGATTTAGGCAATAAGAAGGAGCATAGAGAGAAGATGTCTCTGTGCTTGCTGGCATCACCAGGCCCTGTCTTACAGAGCTGCAGAAGTGCAAGTGTGAGCATGGACAAAAAAAGGTTAAACCAGGCTATTAAGTTAGAAAATCTTTTCAGCCTGATTTCCCTATGCAAATTTAGAGCAAATCAGCCTGAGTAACAAGTCTGGTTTTTCCAGATCAGGCAACAGATTCCTACATCCTGAACCCTTCTGCTGTCCCCAGACCGAGCACCAACCTGCACCCACAGCAGCAGCCAGAAATCCAGGAGCTCACCATCACCTCACAGGGAAGCCAGAGGTGGAGGAGCTGCCCCCCGGAGCTGAGCCATGCCCACATCACGCAGTCCTCTCCAACCTGCCAGCCCTTTCCCAACAGGGCATAAAACTCCCTTAGCTGATTGCCAAGGAGAGAAAATGCCTCTGGGTCATGGCCATGCCTGAAGCCTGTGCTGGGTAGCTCTGCAGGAGCACAGCCCACACCTTGTCACCTTTCCATGGACACTTCCCGACTGACTGGCACCGTCCCCTGTGAATCACCATCCCATGACTGCTCCCTGGTGACTAAGTGCAAGAGTCTCTGCTGTCATTTCCTGGGGTCATGCTGAAGATGCACCCTGGGGGCATGCCTGGTCTCATGCCAAGCCTGATTCAGGATTTGAAGTCTTCCCATACCTTTAATCCTGGGTTCAGTTTTGGAGCCCTGCCCCCACAGACACTGAGGTGCTGGACTGTCTCCAGAGCTGGGTCTAGAGCACGAGCAGCTGAGGAAACTGGGGTTGCTTAATCTGGAGTAAAGGAGGCTGAGGGGAGATCTCATCACTCTCTGCAACTCCCTGAAAGGAGCCCAGAGCCTGGCTGGGCTCAGGCTCTTCTCCCAAGGATCAAGCACTGGGACATGAACAAATGGCCTCAAGTTGTGCCAGAGGAGGTTTAGGTTGGACACGAGGAACACATTCTTCCCTGAAAAGGTTGTCAAGGCTTGGACCAGGCTGCCCAGGGCAGTGGTGGAGTCCCCACAGCTGGAGGTGTCCAAAAGCCGTGTAGATGTGGTGCTGAGGGACAAGGTTTGGTGGTGGCCTGGCAGGGCTGGGTTAATGGTTGGATTGCATAATCTTAAAGGTCTCTTCCAACCAAAAATAATTCTATGATTTATCTTCCTGCCAGACAGGGAAGGAGACAGAGAGAAAGCCCCCCCCCGGTTGAAAATCAAGCAGAGGTTTCTGCTTGGCTCTTCCCCTGCTCCACACCCTGCTGTGAGAGCTTTGCTCCCCTGCAGAACCTCGGGCACAGAGCTTCAACAAGACCAAGGGCAGGGTCCTGCAGCTGGGTCGAGGCAATGCCAGGCACAAATCCAGGCTGGGCAGGGACTGGCTGGGGAGCAGCCCTGAGGAGAGAGACTTGGGGGTGCTGGGGGAGGAGAAGCTCCCCAGGAGCTCTCAGGGTGCACTTGCAGCCCGGAAAGCCAATCAGAGCCTGGGCTGCAGCAGCAGAAGTGTGGCCAGCAGGGCAAGGGAGGGGATTCTCCCCCTCTGCTCAGCTCTGGTGAGACCCCACCTGGAGTACTGCCTCCAGTGCTGGAGCCCCTATTGCAAGAGGGATCTGGAGGGGCTGGAAGGTGTCCAGAGCAGGGCCAGGAGGATGAGCAGAGGGCTGGAGCACCTCTGCTGTGAGGACAGACTGAGGGAGTTGGGGCTGTTCAGTCTGGAGAAGAGAAGGCTTCGAGGTGACCTCATTGTGGCCTTCCAGGATCTGAAGGGGGCCTACAAGAAGGCTGGGGAGGGACTTCTCAGGCTATCAGGGAGTGATAGGACTAGGGGGAATGGAATGAAGCTGGAGGTGGGGAGATTCAGGCTGGAGGGGAGGAGGAAGTTCTTCACCGTGAGGTGGTTGAGGCCCTGTCCCTGGAGGTGTTTAAGGCCAGGCTGGATGAGGCTCTGGGCAGCTGATCTAGTGTGGGGTGTCCCTGCCCATGGCAGGGGGGTTGGAGCTAGCTGATCCTTGTGGCCCCTTCCAACCCTGACTGAAACTATGAAACTATACAGCAGTAGCACCCAGTTCTGGTTGAAATCTGTGCATACCAGCTCTTTATTCACAGCTTCAAGAGACACAACAAGCTAAATGTTTTGCTTGCAAGGACCATCCATACCAGCAGGAGCTCCAGCAGTCAGGAAAACCATCCTCCCCCTCACCCCAGCCAGCCAGGCTGCAATCCCTGGGGCCAAACCTCCCTTCCCACGCCTGGAAAAGGCAGCAATGCAAACAAATCCACAATCTACAAAATACATTTATTGCTACTGGAAATCATTAATGGCACACCTCCTGTCCCTCTCCCTCTCTTAGGCAAGCCCTGCCCTCCTCACAGCCATGGGGCTGGGTGGTCACAATGGAGGGGGTGGGACCTGGCCCCCTGCACTACAGCCCTGGGAGCACCGAGAGCATGGCTCAGCAGGGAGAACAACTGCTGTGGACATGCAAAACCACAACCTGTGCTGAGACCTGGCCTTGCCCCTTGAGAGCCCTTTAGCTGTCCCTTTAGCTGCCCCTCCCCTCAGGAGCACAGGGCTGCTTGGTGTCACACCTGCTCGGGAGAACTCAGCACCCAAAGTCAGGCTCAACCAGACTCCAGGAGCTTCCTGGTGTGTTAGCAGTTTGAAGAGCATGCTCTGATGATCCTCAGTCCCCTCAGCAGCAGCCTTTCAAGCAAGCCATGGCTCAGCTCACCTGAAGAGGAAGCTTCTTATTAAGCAGAGGATGAGGTTGCCTGAGACATGTGGAATGGAGAGAGGAGGCAGTGCTCCATCGCAGCCTCCCATCTCCTCCCCAGCGCTGCCCAAGCCCTCAGGAGGTTGCCCAGCTCAGATGAGAGCAGCTGGGAAGCACTGGAGCAAGGAAAGATTATCCAAGCATCATCACATGCCATTGAGCAGCAGACAGGGCCAGCTGGTGTCCATCAGGACTCAGCCACCCCAGAGGATCCAGATCATAACCCCCAGCAGTTAACAGCAGTACTTCACAGCAGCTCCCTGTAGAGCCCTGCTGTTGTTTTGGGGAGGTCAGATCAAGCATCCAGTTGTGTCCCTGCTCATCAGGAGCCTGCCCACCCCGTCCCTGCTAAGGACTAAAGCTCCTCAGTTTAATTAAGGTAACAGCAGTTGCCATTAATTGAATTCCAGCTCTCATCACCCACAGCTGTGTGCAGCTTCCAAACTGAAGCCACTGGGGGCTGCCCATGGAGGATCAGAGCTCTGGGACCAGAGCAGAGTCCTGGGGGGAACAAGCCCAGCAAGGCTTCTGCAGGGATGTGTCAGCTCCACTGAAGCCAGCAGCTTAGGACAGGGCTGGCTCTGCTGGTTGAAGACAAGCCTGCAGCAGAGGAGAGGACCTGGCTGTCGTGCTGCCCACACAGCCCAGCCACCACGGGCTGCATCTGCTGAGGCAAGGAGACCTCCAGGGAACCCCATGCTTATTTCCTCCCCAGCACAGAAGAACAAGAGCTCCTTCATGTTGGTCCTGCCCAGGGCTGCAGCCTGTAAAGCCTTCAGTGTGCTTGCTTGCCTTTTTGCAGCTCTCCTGGACCTTGGTATTTACTTTTTCACCTTCCTCAGGGCCCCTGTGTGGGTGTTGCTGAGCTCAGCTCCTGCACATCACCAGCTCCAATATCCAGCTCCACCTGTATCCCAGTTGGCTGCAAGGAGAAACACAAGAGCTTAACCTCACGCTGCTGGGACTCTACCTGGCTCCATCACCTGCTCCTGGGCCAAAAAGTCCCCAGTTACATCCCCCTGAGGACTTCTTGCTGCTGGTGCCCTCATTTTAACAGGGTCTGCTGAGCACAGAGATACAAACAGATTGGGATTTAGCAAGGGAAGGACATCTTGCTCCCAGCTGTCCCCAGACACAGAGTTATTTAGCACACCAGGGATGCCCTTTCCTGCCCAGGGTGCCAGCATGGCCAAACCCACACGGAGCAGGCTCGGAGCCAGGAGGCTCAGGCGGCACTGCCCCATGTGCAGGCAGGATGCCAGCCTAAGTCACCTCTGCAGGTTCAGAGCCAGCTCCCTCCTGCCCAGACCCATCAGGAAAGTGGGAAGGGGCTGAGCTGGGCTGGAGGAAGTGCACTCATTTAATGTCCCTGGAACTGCAGGCTGAGGCTGTCGGCAGCAGATGCTCTTTTCTTCCATAGCTTACAAGCAGCCTGCATCTGCTCCTCTCTCACTGCCATGGGCCAGCCAGTGAGGCCTGATCCTGTCCTGGCTCCAGAAGAATCACAGAAACATTCAGGTTGGAAGAGACCCTCAGGATAACCAAGTCCAACCCAGAACCCTACTCTGCAGGGGTCACCCCTAAACCATAGCCCCAAGCACCACATCCAAACCACCTTTAAACACATCCAGGGCTGGGGACTCCACCACCTCCCTGGGCAGCACATTCCAGTGCCTGACCACTCCTGCTGGGAAAAAATGTCCAGTGTAAACCTCCCCTGGTGCAGTCTGAGGCCATTCCTTCTTGTTCTATCACTACCTGTGAGCAGAGACCAGCAGCAGCCTCTCCACAATGTCCTTTCAGGTAGCTGTAGAGAGCAGTGAGGTCTCCCCTCAGCTTCCTGTTTCAAACTAACCATCCCCAACTCCTTCATCTGCTCTACATCAGATTCTCCAGGCCCTTCCCAGCTTCCTGCCCTCCTCTGCCCTGGCTCCAGCACCTCCACATCTCTCCTGTATTGAGCTGCCCAGAACTGGACACAGCACTCCAGGTGTGGCCTCCCCAGCACTGAGTACAAGGGGACAATTCCCTCCCTGCCCCTGCAGGACACAGCATTGCTGATCCCAGCCAGGATGCCTTTGGCATCCTCCCTCAGCCCCAAGGGCAGCTGGGGAAGAGGAGAAAGGAGCTTCCCTCCATTCTCAGAGGGGCTGAGCCGGGGAGCCTCACCTGCCGGGGGGACTTTGCCAGGGCGGCGCGGCGCTGCGTGGTGCCTCCCGCCGCGGTGCCTCCCTCCCTGCTGCCTTCTTGGCTCTCCAGCAGCACCCTGGTGCTGGGCACGAAGCTCCAGGAGCGGCCAAGGGCTGGCTTCAGTGGGCCGTTGCTGCTGCTGTCCCTGGTCACCTGGTTAGTCACCTGCAGCACAAACAGGGAAAAGCAGTGCCACGGGCTGCAAGGGAACATCAAGATCTCCAGGAGACAACCAGCAGTGCACGGCTGCTGTGAAGGCTTCCTTCTCCACCCTGACCTTCCTTCTTGGCATGTCCCTCTAAACACAGCCCACACAACTCTCCCTGGCATGTACTTAGGTAGGAGCTTGCATTTATCTCTGTAAGCTGCAGTGACTTCTGGTGCTGAAGCCTCCTGCTTCAACTGGAGCACCTCTCCTATGAGGACAGACTGAAGGAGTTGGGGCTGTTCAGTCTGGAGAAGAGAAGGCTCTGAGGTGACCTCATTGTGGCCTTCCAGGATCTGAAGGGGGCCTACAAGAAGGCTGGGGAGGGACTTTTCAGACTATCAGGGAGTGATAGGACTAGGGGGAATGGGATGAAGCTGGAGGTGGGGAGATTCAGGCTGGACATGAGGAAGAAGTTCTTCACTGTGAGGGTGGTGAAGGCCTGGAATGGGTTGTGCAGGGAGGTGGTTGAGGCCCTGTCCCTGGAGGTGTTTAAGCCCAGGCTGGATGAGGCTCTGTCCAGCCTGATCTAGGGTAGAGTGTCCCTGCCCATGGCAGGGGGGTTGGAACTGGCTGATCCTTGTGGTCCCTTCCAACCCTAACTGAAACTATGAAACTATGAAACTGCTTTAACTTGGAGCCTCCCCATGTCCTTCCAGGCACCTTGTCCTTGTCACTTTATCCCTAATCAGAGCCAAGGGCAGATGCCTTCCACTGCCAGGTTCAGCAGATCACCACTTTCTGTGGTGGCTTCCCCACTCAAACACTTATTGTGGTCCCAGCAGCAAAAGCAATCACTTGGCCAAGAGCTGGGGAAGGCTGGAGCAGGGTCCCTTCCAGGGACCAACTCCTCTGGATGATCACAGAATCATAGAATCAGTAAGGTTGGAAGAGACCTCAAGGATCATCAAGTCCAACCTCTCACCCAACACCTCCTGACAACTAACCCATGGCTCCAAGTGCCACATCCAATCCCCTCCTGAACACCTCCAGGGATGGGCACTCCACCACCTCCCTGGGCAGCACATTCCAGTGGCTAATGACTCTCTCAGTGAAGAACTTTTAGGCAATACCCCAGGGTTCCTCCAAGGTAACTAAGGAAGAGGATCTTTAGCAGGCTGGTCAGGCCCTTAAATGGGTGGAGTTATAGGAAAAATAAAGACAAACAACCTCTGAGTCTGTCTGTACTTAAATCACAGATCAGGTCAGGTTGGAAAGGACCTTTAGAGGTCATCCAGTCCAACCCCCTGCAGTCAGCAGGGACAGCTGCAACTCGAGCAGGTTGCTAACAGCCCAAAGCAACCTGACCTGCAATGGCTCCAGGCATGGGGCAGCTCTGGGCAAGCTGGGCCAGGGTCTCACCACCCTCAGTGTCAAATATTTCTCCCTTCTCTTCAGTCTGAATCTTCCTCTCTGAGTCCAAAACCATGCCCCTTGTCCTGTCACAACAGGCCCTGAGCAAAAGTCTGTCCCCAGTTTTCTGATTGTCTCCTTTAAGCACTGAAAGGCCACCAGAAGGTCTCCCTGGAGCCTTTTCTTCTCCAGATTGAACAAGCCCAACTCTCTCAGCCTGGCTTCCAGCCCTCCCAGCACTGCTGTGGCCTCCTCTGGCCCTACTTCAGCAGGTCTGTGTCCTAACTCTGCCTCAGTCAAGTGAATACCTCGTTGGCTGAGGACAGCAGCAAAACCAGGCAGCAGATCAGCCCTGCTCTTGCTCCACACTTGCTGGAACAAGTGGGAAGCAGAGCAGCAGAGCCACCTCACAGAGCAGAGCACTGGGGGGTACAACCCTCGCTTGCTCCTGCTTAGCTGGGTGCAGGGTCCCCCTTCCCAGGGGTTCCAAAGCCTCTCCAGGTCCTCACCACAGCAAAGGACAAGACATGGCAACACTCACCACAATGGCAAGGCTGAACTCCCTGGCCAGTGTCTTCAGCTCCCTGGCCAGCTGCATCATGATGGCCAAACCTGGAGGATGACAAAGCATTTGTTTGAGGATTCACCCCCGAAGTGCATCTTGGAGGCAAGTGGCATCTAGAGTTGCATGACCTGATGGACTTGGTGCCAGTCCTGGTGTTCAAGGACATCTTTGAAGCCCTATGATCAAAAAATCCCCCCTAACAAAGCACCAGGAGCCCCAGAGAAAGCTGGGCAGGCTGATTTACCAGGTGCAGGACCCATCTCCATCTCACAGCTTCATTTCCTACAGCCCATAGCTGAGAGGGGACTTCTTTGCTGGCACTGCCTGCCACCAGGCATGAAAGACCCTCTGAAAGCTGTTGGAGAGGCCTCCTTGGCTTCTCAGCCAGCAGAAGGCCCCTCACACTTCAGTTCTGGCAGAAAGAGTTTCAGAGAAGCTTTGCAAACTGTGCTACCAACCATGATGCACCTGTGACCCTGTAAGGAGTGGGTTTAGTCTCTGGGCAAACAGCTCCTTGCCCCTCCCATCCCCTGGCTGGGTTTCAGACCAGCAGTGTGAGCTGGCATAGAATCATAGAATTGTCAGGGCTGGAAGGGAGCTCAAGGCTCAGCCAGCCCAACCCCCTGCCATGGCCAGGGACACCTCACACCGCAGCAGGTTGCTCACAGCCACCTCCAGCCTGGCTGCAAACACCTCCAGGCAGGAGGCTGCCACCACCTCCCTGGGCAGCCTGTGCCAGGCTCTCACCACCCTCCTGGGCAACAACTTCTTCCTCACAGCCAATCTCAATCTCCCCACTTCTAGTTGTGCTCCATCCCCCCCAGTCCTATCCCTCCCTGACACCCTCAAAAGTCCCTCCCCAGCTGTCTTGGAGCCCCCTGCAGATCCTGGAAGTCCACAATGAGGTCTCCTGGGAGCCTTCTCTTCTCCTGACTGCACAACCCCAACTCCCTCAGTCTGTGCTCACAGCAGAGCAGCTCCAGCCCTCAGCTCCTCCTCGTGGCCCTTCTCTGGACACCTTCCAGCCCCTCCAGATCCTTCCTGGCACAGAGGCTCCAAAACTGGACACAGAGCTCCAGGTGTGGTCTCAGCAGAGCAGACTAGAGGGGGGGAGAATGACCTCCCTGGCCCTGCTGGCTCTGCTTCCCTTGATGCATGGCCACGACCAGCTTGAATGTCGGCCAACAGCACTGCAAACAGACCCCTTCCAAGCCCAAGCCCACCCCCCCACCGCTTTTCTCCAGCTGCGGAGCAAAAGCTGGGAGCAGTCACACCCACACCCACCCTGCCCCAGCTGCGGCTCCAGGCACAGCATGCGCGGGAGGAAGATGCTGCCGAGGAGCCGCAGGGAGCGCTGCAGCCGCAGGGAGCAGCTCACCCTCCGAGTGCCGGCCGCCCAGCAGGGGGTAAATCACCGCCGAGACCGAGTCGATCACCACCAGCTTGAGAGCGCCCGCGGGCTCACCACCTGAAAGGAGGCACCGAGCGCGAAGTGGAGCAGCAAACCCTGCAGCTCTGGAGCTGCACAGAGGCTGCGACACGCCCGGGACAGGGTGATCTGGTGCCACGGTGCTCCCGTGGTGGAGCTCTGGGGAAGGGAGAGGGACCCGGCCCCTTCCTCCTACCTGCTGGGAGAGACGATCCCGCAGCTCCTGCAAGGCTCTCAGCATTTCATAGACGTCAAACACACGAACAACCTGGACCCGCTGCAGAGCCTCCAGCTGCAGCACAGAGTGGCATCAGCGACAGCCTCACCCCTTCCAGGACCCACCAGGCTCAGCTTCCCCCAGCCATTGTACCAGGAGCCAGGGACCCTTATTTCTTCCTCATTTGCCCCCATCCCGTGACCATTCCTGTCCCATTGCATTGATGGAAGAAGCAACACAGGCTGAGTTGAGGAAGTGTGAGCAGCTACAGCAAGGCTGCTCCCAGGGGCTGTCCCTCAGCACAGCACCCACCCAGCCACGGAGAGTCTGGACACAAAATGCCCACGTGGGCAAAGGCAGACTGGGACAGTCAAACCATCTCTGGAGGTTGCCTCTGGGCAAGAGCCAAGGTAGTCCTGGTGCAAGTGGAAGGAGCAGATGCAGGGGAACTTGCCTGCTCTTCCTTGTCCTCTGCCCGGGCTTGAAGGATCTGGCAGAGGCGGGAGGCGGTGAAGCCCCCTGTGGAGTCCAGAAACAGGAGGTGCTGCTTGAGGCCCAGGGACACGCTGGCTGCAATGCCCAGACACACCTGGAGAAGCAGGGACCGGGGGTCAGACAGCACTCCTGCTTCACACACCGGCAAGCATCATCTCCCCCCTGCCTGGCCTCTCCCCTCTCCTCCCTCCCACTCACCTGCGTCTTCCCGCTGCCCGGCGCTCCCATGAGCTCTGTCACTTCCCCTGTGTACAGCCCAGAGTCCAGCAGCTGGTCCAGGCTACAGGTTGAACACAAGGTGGGATCATCACCTCCTCAGCCAGAAAGGCAGGGGCATCAGGAAGCAGCAGGCCCCAGATAGTTGTCCCTACCCTTCCCAAATGCGGACAACTGCCTCAGCCTCTCCTCCTTTCCCCCCATCTGCACATCGTGGGTGACAGCAGATCTGCAGCACAGGAGCTGCAGAAGGACAGACCTGATCTGGAGAAGAGCTGTGGTCATGGGAGCAGGTTGGAACACCCAGAGTTTCCCTGTACAGGAACTGCAACAACCCAGCAAGGAGACGGGGGGAAAGGACAAGGACATGCCACAGAGTAACTCATTTCTGTGCCTGATCGAGACAGTTTGGACCATCAGCACTCAACAGCCCTCCTGAACCCAGAACACACTACAAATATCTGAGGGGTGGGTGTCAAGATGAAGGGGCCAGGCTCCTTTTGGTGACAGGACAAGGAACAATGGGCACAAGCTGGAACATAAGAATTTCCACCTCAACATGAGAAGAAACTTCTTTACAGTGAAGGTGCTGAAGCCCTGAGGCAGGCTGTCCAGAGAGGTTGTGAAGTCTCCTTCTCTGGAGACATTCAAAACCCACCTGGATGTGTTCCTGTGTGACCTGCCCTAGGTGATCCTGCTTTGGCAGGGGGG
Organism: Colaptes auratus; assembly: GCA_015227895.2. NCBI lineage: Eukaryota > Metazoa > Chordata > Aves > Piciformes > Picidae > Colaptes > Colaptes auratus. Next base: position 3,719,508 of record JAAWVA010000036.1, read on the forward strand.
CTGGACTAGATGATCTCTAGAGGTCCATTGCAACCCCTAACACTCCCTAATTCTCTTCTCTGGACTCCTCAAGGGAAAGGCTGCATGTTGTCTAGTCTGGAAGTGAGACACACAACCACTTCCCAAGAGGTGTGCAGGCCCTCATGAGGACAGTGTCAATGTCAGTCCCTGCAAGGACACAGACCAGCTGGCCTCACAGCACAGGACATGAAGAGCAGTCACCTCTTGCTTACAGAAGGCAAAGCCAAGCTCTGTGCCTTAAGTTCTTAAAACAGCTGCTGGGGAAGGTTTGGATACCGCTGAGCCAGCTCAGGGCATCACCACATTGAAGTTCAAAGCTCATGCTGGGCAGCCATGGCCTCTTGCAGCAAGCCCAGCCCTGGGCAGACCTGCTGGCCCAGCAGTTGATGTACTCACCTTGTGCTCCCAGTGGGCAGGATGGCTGTGGAGCTCTTGAGCTCCTCGTAGAGGTCTGCTCCGTTGGCAGGGAAGGCAGAGAACTGGGCCAGGAGCACACGTCTCACTGCAACCAGTGCCTGGTGGGCAGAGAGGTGGCTGGAAACAGGACTGAGGAAGTCCAGAGGCAAGAACATCCCCCCCAGGCAAGGCCACCCAAGCTGTGAGCTCAGCAGCTCTGAGCTCCCTGGCTAATGTGCCAGGACTTAGGAGTCATCCTTTACCTTGTAAGACAAGGAACACTTCTGGGCAACATCCTCCAGGTCTGATGACACAAAGTCCACCACTGCAAATAACATGAGGCACAAGAAGCTGGAAGCCAAACCTGAACCCCAAAGAGATGAGCAGCAATAGACAAAACCCTGCCAACACTCCAGTGGATGAGCAAAGCCATGGGAATGAGAACTAGTGGCCCCATCTCTGCTCCCAGGAACACCTCCAAGTTCTGTGGGTTTTGGATAGATGTGTATGTTATTGGTTGACATAAATAATGGTAACAAGCAGTTCTTACAGGGAGAACAAGGACTTCAACACCCATGGCTGCAGCACCACAGGATCTCACACATCACATTTAGCAAGAATAAAATGGTGTCTCTCCCAGCTCCAGACCAGTTTCTCAGAGCAAGGGAAGAACCACCTGAAGATTTCCCCATCCCCACTGGCAGTGAAAACCACACAAACTCCCTCCAAATACCTTCTAAAAGCTGTAACTCATTGTCCCTCAAAGACCCTCTGCAGAGACCTCTGTCATGTCCTAACTACTCTCCAGCTCCTATGGAGTCCTCACTCTTCATATCCACCCAGTGGGGCCAGAAGCCATCCAGCAAGGAGGATGCAGTAGGGATATGGCAACAATACCCTTCCAGGATGTGGGATGATGCAGGCACAGGGCCTGGAGCTGCAGCCCCTCCAGGCTCCTGCTGCCAATGCCCAGGGTGCCCATGGCTGACATCCTGTGCCCACCCTCCTTTTCTCTGTGGGGCTCCAGGAAAAATCTCCACTGCAGCACCTGGGCTGCAAGGCAAAGCCACAGAGGTAGGAGATGTTTTCCAGGGGGTACCCCTCAGCCCAGACCTCCCCAAAGCCTGGCAGATGGGTCCTGCAGGGAAGGACAGCACAATGCCACCTGAAACGTGCAGGGGATGGCATTCCCCAGCCCAAGATGAAGGCCTCTTAAGAAAGCAGGGAATAGACTCTGGGTGTTGCTGTAACAGGACAAATGATGATCACTTGAACTAAAAGAGGGAGATTCAGACTGGAGAGAAGGGAGACCCTGCCCCATGTTGCCCAGGTGAGAGGTGCCCCATCCCTCAACCCATTCCAGCTCAGGTTGTCTGAGGCACTAAGCAACCTGCTGTAGTTGCAGATGTCTCTGCTGACTACAGGGAGGATGGACTAGATGGTCTCTAAAGGTCCCTTCCCACCCCAACCAGTCTGTGACTCTATGACACTCCCCAGCCCACCCCCCATTACCTGTCCTGATGCCACCTGCCCTGAGCAGCTGGATCATCTCTTCGGTGAGACCCGGGCAGAGCCCAGCCCGCAGGACCACCATGTCCTCAGCCACCCCAGGATGGAGCACCAGGGGGCCAGGAGAAGGGAAGGGACCTGCAGAGGAGATGGGACAGAGGATTTGGCACTGTGGAGGAGCCCACACCGGGGAGATGCCGCACAGGCTGTGCTGGGTAGGTGGCTGTGGGCAGTGTCCAACCTCCTTTGGGGCCCAACAACCCTGATCCCCACAGCCAGCAGGGCACTGCCAGGCTCAGCCAGCATCTCCCCCTACAGCACAGCCCCTCCGTGGCCACCTTCAGCAGAGCCCGGGGGCACACAACCCAGCGAGCCCCTCCATGAGCTCCCCACCGCCCCTGCCCCTCAAAGCACCTCCCCCCAAATCACCACCTCCTGCCCCCAAAGCACCTCCCGGTCCTAAATCCTAACAGTTCCTCTAAATCACCTCCAGTCCCCTAAAGCATCTCCTTGCACCCAAAGCACCTCCTGCCCCTCCAAATCACCTCCTGCCTCCAAAGCACCTCCTGTTCCCCTAAATCGCCTCCAGTCCCCTAAAGCATCTCCTGCACCCAAAGCACCTCCTGTTCCCCTAAATCGCCTCCAGTCCCCTAAAGCATCTCCTGCACCCAAAGCACCTCCTATTTCTCCAAATCACCTCCAGATCCCTAAAGCACCTCCTGCTCCCAAATCACCTCCCGGTCCCCCAAAGCATCTACAACCCAAAGCACCTCTGTCCCCCAAAGCACGTCCTGCTCCCTCAAGCCACCTCCTGCTCCCCGGCGCGGGAGCCGGAGCCCGCCCCGTCCGCTCCCCTTCCTGCTTCCTGCGGGCAGCGGAACGGCTGCCGTGCTCCATCTGTCGGCGGCACGGCTGGGGCAGCCCCGAGCAGCGGCGGAGCCCTCGGGCGCTCTCCGGACACCTCTCCCCAGCCGGGGCTTGCCCACCCCACCCACCCCCCCAGCCAAAGGGTCACGCCTGGCTCCCCGACTCTGCCCGGTGGAAGCGTGGCCGAAACACCCCCGGAGCCTGCCCCAGGCAGACCTGATGACACCATAAACCTAGCCCTGAGATCCAAAGCCTGCCGCGGGCACCCAGGTCCCACTGCTGACACCCGAAAGTGCTTCTGGAGGAGCACACTAGCGGCAGAGAGAAGGCTGTGCTGCCATGGAGAGAGACTGACACAGGCTGAGACTTGGGTGTAGGGAACCTCATGAAGTTCACTAAGGGCAAGGGCAAGGGCAAGGGCAGGGTCCCGCCCCTGGGCAGGAACAACCTCCTGCAGCAGGACAGCTGAGGGGCGACCTGCTGGGAAGCAGCTCCAAGGAGAAGCAGCTGGGAGTGCTGGGGGACAACAAGTTCCCCATGAGGCACCGATGTGCCTTCATGGGTGCATGAGGAGTGTGTGTCCTGGGGTGCATGAAGAAAAGTGTGACAAGCAGGTCAAGGGAGGTTCTCCTTCCCCTCTACTCTGCCCTAGGGAGGCCTGGGTCCATTTGTAGGCTCCCCAGTTCAAGAGAGACAGGGAACTGCTGGAGAGAGTCCGGGGGAGGCTGAAAAGATGCTGAGGGGTCTGGAGCAGCTCTGTGAGGAGGAAAGGCTGAAAGCCCTGGGGGTGTTGAGCCTGGAGAAGAGCAGCCAGGAGGGGATCCCTTGTCCTTGTCTGCAGAGCTGCTTCACAGCAGGTCCCCGCTCAGCTGTCCTGCTGCAGGAGGTTGTTCCTCCCCAGGGGCAGGAGCCTGCACTTGCCCTGACTGAACTTCACGAGGTTCCCTCTGTCCAGCTCGGCAGCCTGTCCAGATCTGGTTGTATGGCAGCACAGCCTGAGGGGGTGTCAGCAAACTGAGGCTCCACTCCATCCCTTCAGATCATTGATGTCAATGTTGAACACAACTGGACCTAGCCATTACCCCAGGGAACACCATGAACTACAGGCCTCCAACTAAACTCTGTACCCCTGATCGCCCTCTGAGCTCTGTCCTTCAGCCACTTCTCAGCCCACCTCACAGATCACTTCTTTTCCTGGCAGTGTCTCAGTGTGCTGCCTGCCATGGCCCAGCTCTGCAGCATAATCCTAACTAACTGGAGCTACTGGGCTGGCACTGGTCAGCCTGCACCCCCCCCAGTCACTTCCCCATCCCTACTGCCAGTCCCCCCATTTGCTTTACAGCTGGGACTCTCATGGGTACACTCAGGAAGGCAAGGCCTGGGTTTGGGGGCAGATAAGTCACAAAGCAGGGTTCCTGACTGAGACCAGGGGGGCTTTGGATACTTCAGCTCTTCTGGAGCTCAGCGCTGCTCAGTGTGCTGGTGGCACTCAGTCTGAGACCTGAGGCACTCATCACACAACCAGAGTGGGCTGCCAGTCCGGCAGCAGCAGACACAGCTGGGATCTGCAGCGGGGGTGGGCTCCCAGAGGCCCTGGGAGGAGGGGCCAGCGCTGGACACGGGTCTGCTTTCCACCCCAGGGCGTTCTGGAAGGTGCTGGGAGCTGCTGCAGCTGCTGGCGTGGGGCCGGTTGTCCCCAAGGCTCAGCTGTCTCATGCTTCCCTAAATAGAAAGGGAAGAGGGTCTGAGCGCTGTGCAGGGGGCAGCCGCCCCAGCCCTGCCCTTTTCTGGCACAACACCCCCAGGTTCCTGCTGCCCACAGCCTGTGCAGCTCTGCAGGTAGAGGGCAGCTGGATTGGGCTGGGTGGGCGGCAGAGGGGCCCCGCTCTCCGCAGACAGGAGCTGCCCGCTCGCAGGCAGATGCCCCCCTGCGCTGGGCTGGCTGCCGTGGCCCTGGCTGCCAGCCCTCCCCAGGCACTATATAGGCCGGGGGGGACGAGGAGGGGGCCAGGCTGTGGTGACAGGTGACGCTGACAGGCAGCAGGAGCTGCCAGCTCCTGCCCAAACTTGGAGCTCTTCCCCGAGCTACTCGGCCACGCCGTGGGGCGAGTGGAATTCTTTCTTACCTTTTGTGTTGTTTTTCTTTCTTCTATCAATCGACCCCCCAAGGTTCTATAGCTCTGACAGAAGCCTCTGAGAAGCCACAGCCCTGAAGAGCAGTTTTGGTCTTCGTTGTCAAAACCCTTCAGCCTGGTAAGTTGCTTTCATTACAATCACAGGATCAGAATGGCTCTGGTTGGGAGAGACCCTTTAAGATCAGAGAGTCCAACAGTTACCCCAGCACTGCCAGGTCACCACTAAACCATGGCCCTCAGCACCACAGGTACGTGGTTTTAAACCCCTCCAGGGATGGGGACTCCACCACAGCCCTAGGCAGCTTGGGCCAGGCCTTGACAACCCCTTTTTGGGGGAGAAATTGTTCCTCATGCCCGACCTAAAGCTCCCCTGATGCAACCTGAGGCCGTTTCCTCTTGTCCTTGTGTGTTTGTTATGTGTTGGTCTCATGGTAAGACTCAGCTTGCTGGAGAAGGCAGGCACCCCTGGTGACACAGGCAGCTGAAAATGGGACATAAATTGGTGCTTTCCCTTAAAGCTCTCCAGATGGAGGATCCCAGCCAGCTGAAAGAGGAAGGCAATAAATATTTTCAGGCCAATGACTACGAGAAAGCCCTTCAAAGCTACACTCAAGCCATAAAGCTCAACAAGGACAAGGCACTGCAGGCAGTGCTCTACAGGAACAGGGCAGCATGTTTCCTCAAAAAGGTGAGAAAAGCTCCTGGGGGGGCTGGGCAGGGGTCAAGGGGAGAGAGCAGGGAGGCCCCCAGAGCGCTTACCAGCTGTGGAGTGTGTGGTTTGTCCGTTTCTCAAGCAGGCTCTTTGCATAGTGGTCTGAAATGATTTGTCCTGGGCTCGTCCTGGAGCTGTAAAGCTGCCTCCCTGCTTCAGTCCTGCTGGAGCTGAGCACGCTGCTCTTAGACTCTTAGAGCTCTGCAAGCCAGGGCTGGGGTGCAGAGCATTGCTCTTGCTGCCTGTCCCAGCGTGAGAGGAGCAGGGGCAGATATTCAGCAAAACAAAAAGGTTTTGGTGTCTGCACCAAAACTGCCTCAGCTCCCTGTGCTCAGGGTAGTGACCTGCTGGGGGATGTGTGCACTTTGTCCTGAATTGTCACTCGTCCAGAAGGGAGCCCCAACCCAGAACCAGGGGCAGACAGAGAGGCAGACCCCTCCTCCTTCCCTGCCCCCCATCTGCCCCTGCATCACCAGCAGTGTGTGTTGTCCCACCTGCATTGCCTTTTCCTCGTCCATCAGCAGGTTGTCCCACCTGCTTCCACCAGAGATGAAAAGCTACCTTAGCACCCACCTTTCCTTCTGCAGGTTCCTGCTGGCTTCAGCAGGGTGTGCAGTTAGTAAGTGGGAGCAGAAGGGTCACATCAGCCGTGGGGACATGCCCTGCTGCCCCACTGCTAACATCTCTCCTTTCTGGTTTACCAGGAGGAATATGCCAAGGCAGCCTCGGATGCATCTCGAGGTAAGGAGAAATCTGTTCTGGGAAAGCAGAGCTGCATTGCTGGCATGCTCCAGCCTGCTCTCACATCTGCCTTGGGGCACTGTGGTCTTAATCCCTGATGGCCTCTAACACCCAAGTGCTGAGGCCACAAGGGCACTAATGGAGGAGATTCAAAAGCTGCCCCAGTTGGACGTGTTGGTGCTCACCAGGTATCATAGAAGCACAGAATCAGCCAGGTTGGGAAAGACCTCAGAGATCAGCAAGTCCAACCTATTCCCTAATACCTAACACCTCCTGATGACTAAACCATGGCTCAAAGTGCCAGATCCAAGCCTTTTTTGAACACCTCCAGGCACAGGGACTCCACCACCTCCCTGGGCAGCACATTCCTGTGGCCAGTCTCTCTGGGAAGAATTTCTTCCTCACCTCCAGCCTAAACCTCCCCTGGCACAGCTTGAGACTGTGTCCTCTTGTTCTGCTGCTGGTTGCCTGGGATTGAGTGGCCCAGAACTGGACACAGTGCTCAAGGTGTGGCCTAACCAGTGCTGAGCACAGGGCAGAATGACTTCCCTGCTCCTGCTGGCCTCACCAGATACCAACTCGGTGCTAACAGCTGCAGCTCAAGGAGCTGTAAGCACTGTCAAACAAATCACATTTGCAGAGATGTCAACTTGTGGCATCAAGGTGTGGCCTAACCCTGTACTCAGCAATTTAAGAAGGACATTGAGATACTTTAATGCATCCAGAGAAGGGCAACGAGGCTGGGGAGGGATCTGGAGCACAGCCCTGTGAGAAGAGGCTGAGGGAGCTGGGGTGGCTTAGCCTGCAGAAGAGGAGGCTCAGGGGAGACCTTCTTGCTCTCTGCAACTCCCTGAAGGGAGGTTGGAGCCAAGAGGGGGGTTGGTCTCTTCCCCCAGGCACCCAGCACCAGAACAAGAGGACAGTCTCAAGCTGTGCCAGGGGAGGTTTAGGCTGAAGGTGAGGAGAAAGTTCTTCCCAGAAAGAGAGATTGGCCCTTGGGATGTGCTGCCCAGGGAGGTGGTGGAGTCCCCATCCCTGGAGGTGTTCAAGAGGGGATTGGATGTGGCACTTGGGGCCATGGTTTAGTTGTCAGGAGGGGTTAGGTACCAGGGAATAGGTTGGACTTGATGATCTCTGAGGTCTTTTCCAACCTGGTTGATTCTGTGATTCTGTGCCCAAGAGCAAACTCTCACACCTGAGCTTTTGGGTCGCTTTCCCAGCTATTGACATCAACTCTTCGGATATCAAAGCCTTGTACCGGCGCAGCCAGGCTCTGGAGCAGCTGGGGAAGTTGGACCAAGCCTTCAAAGACGCTCAGAAATGTGCCACCCTCGAACCCCGCAACAAAAACTTCCAGGAGACCCTGAGGAGACTGGGGGCCAACATCCAGGAGAAGGTAAATGCTGGAGAAGCAGTCCCAGGTCCCGGGGCCAGGCGTGGGAAGGCCACCCCCTGATGGGCTGTTGGTCATCCCGGAGACTCAGAGCAACGTGGGGGGTGGGAGGGGGTGGAGGGTGCAAATTACCCCCAAAATAAAACTGCCAGACCAGCTCAGGTGGAAGCAAATGGAGCTGCATTTGCAAGCAAGCCTACAATCTAAACCATGGAATGCTGTGAATGTGTACAAAATACCCAATAGCTGCATAGATTTACAATTGGTGAACAACACAGGAACCCCTCCCTGCACCAAACCAGGGGGTTAGCAACAGCTTCCTCCACTTCCCCTCCCCTTCCCCCCCTGTGCATGGGACAGGAGGAAAAAGGAGAAAAGCAGAGAGTAGCCTGTTAGGATGGAATGGGATGGGATGGGATGGGATGGAATGGAATGGAATGGAATAAACCAGGTTGGAAGAGATCTTCAAGATCATCAAGTCCAACCTCTCACCCAACACCACCTAATCAACTAAACCATGCACCCAAGCACCCCATCCAGTCTCCTCCTAAACACCTCCAATGATGGCAACTCCACCACCTCCCTGGGCAGCCCATTCCAATGGCCAATCTCTCTTGCTGGGAAGAATTTCTTCCTAACATCCAGTCTGAACCTCCCCTGCCACAGCTTGAGACTGTGTCCTCTTGTTCTGGGGCTGCTTGCCTGGGAGAAGAGACCAACCCCCACCTGGCTGCAACCTCCCTTCAGGGAGTTGGAGAGAGCAAGAAGGTCTGCCCTGAGCCTTCTCTTCTCCAGGCTAAGCAACCCCAGCTCCCTCAGCCTCTCTTCATTAGTACTTGGCCACAACAAAGAATGCAGCCAAGGTCAGCAACAGCCAGGCAAAAGCAACCAGCTGGTAACTGCTAGAGTGAAGAAACTGAAAAGAGAGAGACTTACTTCATACAACTATGTTAGAGGTCAGAGCCATGGGATTATTTAGACATTATCACTATTTTCCCTTTTGCATCCATTGGTAATGTATCATAGAATCAGAATTGTTAGGGTTGGAATTGTCAGGGTTGGAAGGGAGCTCAAGGCTCAGCCAGTTCCAACCCTCCTGCCATGGGCAGGGACACCTCACACTGCAGCAGGCTGCTCACAGCCACCTCCAGCCTGGCTGCAAACACCTCCAGGCAGGAGGCTGCCACCACCTCCCTGGGCAGCCTGTGCCAGGCTCTCACCACCCTCCTGGGGAACAACTTCTTCCTCACAGCCAATCTCAATCTCCCCACTTCTAGTTTTGCTCCACACACACCCCCCCCTCAGTTCTATCCCTCCCTGACACCCTCAAAAGTCCCTCCCCAGCTTTCTTGGAGCCCCCTTCAGATCCTGGAGGGCCATAATTAGGTCTCCTGGGATCCTTCTCTTCTCCTGACTGAACAGCCCCAACTCCCTCAGTCTGTCCTCACAGCAGAGCAGCTCCAGCCCTCTGCTCATCCTCATGGCCATTCTCTGGACACCTTCCAGCACCTCCATGGCAGGGGGGTTGGAACTAGATGATCCTTGAGGTCCCTTCCAACCCTAACAATTCTGTGAATGGTTTTGGTAAGGTCCTGCCAAGGAGCTAAACCAGCTTCAGACTGGGTCTGGCAGTTGCCACTTTAACTCAGTGACCTTTCCACGGGTGTGATGAGGTCCTTGCATCACTGGGTACCACAAGGCCCCAGAAAGGATGGCTTAAGGCCAGCTCTGCTGCTTCTGAGTTGGGCAATGGATGTTGATTGCTGAGAATTGATGTCTGCTGTGTAAAGCAGCTTCAGCTGTGCTCTGAGGGTCTGTGGTGTCCTTGAAGCACTGAAGGAGAACTGCTCCTGGCTCTTCCCCCTCTGATGCCCCTTGCACTCTGTTGGCACAGCTGCGCATTCAGTTCTCCACCGACATGAGGGTGCAGAAGATGTTTGAGATCCTGCTGGATGAGAACAGTGAGAAGGAGAAGCGTGAGAAGGTGAGCACTGGCCTGGCCTTGACAGAATTGCTGCTGGGTGTCAGGGGCTGCACTGGGGAGCAGAAGGCTGCTTGCTCTTCCCCGTGACCCCTGCATGGAGGACAAGGTGAGGAGCCAGGTGGTGCACTGCACTCAGAGAGACAACTGGGAGAGGAAATGCCCCAGGCCATGGAAGATGGACCAGCTGTAATGTGGTGGGTTGGAATTTACCACCCCACCCCCCAACATTAACTTTGCCAGCCCAGCCCAGTTGGAAGCAAATGAAAGTTGTATTTGCAGGGAAAACTACAACCTACAATGGGATGCAATGGAAGTGTACCAAATGCCCAGGATTTACAGTAGTTACAGGGATTTACACTTCATAAACAGCACAGAAGCCCTCTGGTCAAAGAGCAGGGGAAGCTACCAGCTTCTGCTGCTCTGCTACCCCCTACCCACCCTGTACTAAAGAAGGGACAAGAGAAAGGAGCAGAGAAGTTAAGACCAAAGCAATGCAGCCAAGGTCAAGCAGGAGCAAGTTAGTTTCTCTCCCCAGAGTGAAGAAGGGAGAAGAGAAGAGGAATTGTTTTGGGGACAAGATCCTGTGGTAGATCTCCCCGCACTGGGGTTGTTTGGAATTCTCTTTGTTTTCCTTTCCACACCCAGTGGTGGTTTATTTACATTTTACCACTTCTCTGCTCCCAAGAGCTGTGAGAAATTTTAAAGGCATAGCCTTAAACTCCCACACCAGCCTTCCAAATTACCAACGGTGGGCTCAGGCTGGACTTCTGCTCAGGCACCTTCCCCACCTTGCCCTCCCTCGCTTTTCTTGGACAGAGCAAAGCCCATCCCCAGCTGCACCTTGGAGAAAGCACCTGGTGTGGTCTGAATCCATCAGGTCTCCTGAATCCATCAGGAGATTACCACCCCCCACCCCCAGCTCCCACCACGCACCCCAGGGCTGCATGGAGGTGTTTTGGAAGCCGATGGCAGGGCTGTGCTGCTGACCTCTGCTTCCTCTGTCTCCCACCCAGGCTGCAAACAACCTCATAGTCCTGGGGCGGGAGGAAGCAGGAGCTGAGAGGATTTTCCAGAACAATGGAGTCAGCCTCCTGCTGCAGCTGATAGAAACCAAAAATCCTGAGCTGATCCTGGCAGCTGTGAGGACACTTTCAGGCATGTGCACAGGACACAAGGCTCGGGTAAGCCCTGAGGTGCTCCAGGCTTTCGCTGCCTGGAGAAAGAGAAGCTGCTTGTGAGCAGAGGGGATTTCTGCTCCTTCTGCTCCTCACAGGAAATGATGAGATCCTGCTAAGGAAAGATGAGATCCTGGGGGGGGAGGAAATACAAAGAGTGGGGTTAACACAGGGTATCAGTGTAGTATCAGTCAAGGTTGGAAGGGACCACAAGGATCTTCTAGTTCCAACCCCCCTGCCATGGGCAGGGACACCCCACACTAGATCAGGCTGCCCACAGCCTCATCCAGCCTGGCCTTAAACACCTCCAGGGATGGGGCCTCAACCACCTCCCTGGACAACCCATTCCAGGGCTTCACCATTCTCATGGGGAAGAACTTCCTCCTCATGTCCAGCCTGAACCTCCCCACCCCCAGCTTCAGTGCTGAAACTGTCCCTGTGGCTGTGCTTCTGATCTCTGGGGTCACAGCTGTACATTCCCTACAGTGACTTCATGTGTGCTGGTGTAAAACTTACCCTGAGTAGTTACCACATAAGTGGTGGTGAGCATGGCTGGGGCAAACCCAGCTCCTTCACCACAGGTCTCAGAAGAGCAGCAGATAACAACTAACACTGGGAGAGTTTTCACAGAATCAACCAGGTTGGAAAAGACCTCAGAGATCAGCAAGTCCAACCTAACACCTAACACCTCCTGACAACTGAACCATGGCTCCAAGTGCCACATCCAAGTCCCTTTTGAACACCTCCAGGGATGGGGACTCCACCACCTCCCTGGGCAGCACATTCCAATCGCTAACAACTCTTTCTGGGAAGAGCTTTCTCTTCACCTCCAGCCTAAACTTCCCCTGGTGCAGCTTGAGACTGTGTCCTCTTGTTTTGTCCAAGGCTTAGTTGAACAGAGGAGCTACAAGAAAGTGAAGATTCCTGGGGAGGGTCCCAAGGCAAATGCCAGGGTTTCTGAGCCACCTAATACCTTACCCTGTGTGTTAGATGGTTGGAAGCAGGAGGTGGCTGTGAGTGTCAGTGTGACAGGGCAAAGGAGTTGCGGGGACAATGACAGAACAGAAATAAAATGCCCTGGATAGAAGCACAGCATGGTGAAGACCTGTTCTGTCCTTCTCTAATGGCTGTTGGAGAAGAGGAGGCTCAGGGGAGACCTTCTTGCTCTCTGCAACTCCCTGCAGGGAGGTTGGAGCCAGGTGGGGGTTGGTCTCTTCTTCCAGGCACCAGCACCAGAACAAGAGGACACAGTCTCAAGCTGTGCCAGGGGAAGTTTAGGCTGGATGTTAGGAAGAAGTTCTCCATAGAAAGAGAGATTGGCCATTGGGATGTGCTGCCCAGGGAGGTGGTGGAGTCCCCATCCCTGGAGGTGTTTAGGAAGAGCCTGGATGAGGCACTTGGTGCCATGGTTTAGTTGATCAGATGGTGCTGGGTGAGAGGTTGGACTGGATGAGCTCTGAGGTCTTTTCCAACCTGGTTAACTCCTATTCTATTCTATTCTATTCTATTCTATTCTATTCTATTCTATTCTATTCTATTCTATCCTGTCCTGTCCTATCCTGTCCTATCCTATCCTATCCTATCCTATCCTATCCTATCCTATCCTATCCTATCCTATCCTATCCTAAAGCCCACGAGGTCAGTGTGCTTCTGAATGTGCCTCCCCCGAGTTACTGCTGTGCCCCCCTGCATGGGGACAGCCTACCTGGGTTTGCTCACAGCCAGGGTGGGGTTTGTGCACCAGAGCCTTGTGTGAAGACCTCTGCCAAACCCAGCCATGCTCCTCTCAAGATGGGAACATTCCAGGGCATGCCAGGCACACCTGGGGTTTAGGACTTGTCTTGTTGTTAAAGAGAGTAGGAATGGAAGGCAAAGCTCTGCCTCGCATTGACCCATGCTGACCCAGGACAACTCTGTGTAGGGAGGCTGAGCTTTTCAAAGCTGACTTCCCTAAGAGCTGCCCTGCTCTCTCCTTTCTGGGGCCAGGCCACTGCCATTCTCCATTACCTGGGCATCGACAGCATTTGCATGTGGATGTCTGTAGACAATGAAGAAATCTCCCTGGCTGTCTGCAACCTCCTCCAGGCCATCACTGACTGCCTGCTGGGCCAGGGGAAGGAGGAGCATCACGGCAAGGAGGAGGCTGTAGTGCTAGGTAATGGTGCATGCCCTTCGGTGCTGCTGGAGAGAGAGCAGGGAGGGCTCTGCTCCTGGGGTGTCCACCTTGTTCTTTGGTGGAGTGGGAATTTTGCCCTTCAGCTGTCCAGGATGACAACCTGCAGACAGCTCTTCCCCTCGTGGTGGTGGCTTACATGCCTGCACTCCAGCCACGCAGCAGCTTTGAGTGGTCTTCCCTGGGTCCAGCTGCTTTTGAAGAGAACTTCTTGTGGGTGGCTCTTACAGTCTTGCTTCTGTGCAGATACCAAAAAGGACCTGAGGCTGATCACGACGCGCCTGCTGGACATGCTGGTCAGCAAGAGCGTCTCTGGGCAGGGCCGAGACCGAGCGCTCAACCTCCTCAACAAGAACATACCCAGGAAGGACCCGAAAGACCTTGACAACAGCAGAGCCATCTTTGTCATTGACAATGGTGAGTCCTCCCCCTCCATCCCTGCTCTGGCTGGGGAGATGTGGAGCTGGGTACCTGTGCCCAAATACCTGCAGAGCACAGAACCACACAGACCACAGAACCACAGACCACAGAATGGTGTGGGTTGGAAGGGACCTCCAAAGCTCATCCAGACCAACCCTCCCTGCAGTCAGCAGGGACATCCTCCACTAGATCAGGTTGCTCAGACCCCTGTCCAGCCTCACCTTGGGCTCCAGGGATGGGTCCCCAACCATCTCCCTGGGCAACTGTTGCAGTGCTCCAGCAGCCTCATGGTGCAGAACTTGTTCCTCACATCCAATCTCAATCTGCTCTGCTCTCATTTCAAACCATTGCCTCTCATCCTGTCCCTGCAGGCCTTTGCAAGCAGTCTCCCTCCAACAGATCCTCTCTGTCCAATGAATCCTCTCTGTCCAATGAATCCTCTCTGTCCAATGAATCCTCTCTGTCCAATGAATCCTCTCTGTCCAATGAATCCTCTCTGTCCAATGAATCCTCTCTCTCCAATGAATCCTCTCTCTCCAATGAATCCTCTCTCTCCAATGAATCCTCTCTCTCCAATGAATCCTCTCTCTCCAATGAATCCTCTCTCTCCAACAGATCCTCTCTATCCACTGAATCCTCTCTGGGTGTTTTCTGGTGCATGCAATCCTGGAGCAAAGTTAGACTTATCAGGAGGAAAGAGTTACAAAATGTATGAGAGGAAGAACTTTTTGGTTTCTCTAGGACTGGCTTAACCTCTCTGGTTAGTTTATTCCATGGATTTGGTACTGCTGGGTGGATTTGGCTTGGATAGGCTGTCTAGCTCAGGTCAGGAGGAGCACCTGATGGGCTTGCTGGATTCCTGAACTGGTCACTTCTAAAACTGGAAGGGGTGAAGAATTTGTAATGGAGGTGTTTGTATCCTAATTCCAATGGATGTGTGTTGGCATGTGGGTGGAGGCTGTTTGATTACACTTGAGCAAAGGGAGGATTAAGACATCCAGAATCACTTGTAAGTCACTGACTTTTCCTCAGGGAGAGCCTCCAGCCTTGGAGCTCAGTGGGTGTGATGCCTCCTGACAAAAATAACTCTTCTGGTCAGGGACCAAATGCAGTTTTGCTTATCTGCTCCTGATAGCTGGGGGCTGGCTAACAGCCTGGTGCTGTAAACCTGTAACCTCACCAGCAGAAGCTGCTCCACAGTAGATAACCAAGTCCTTGTTTGTTTAAGGCTTAGGTAATCAGGCTGCAAAGGAACTGAGGAGGGTCCGAGGCGGCTATTTCACTACAAGAAAGCACCAACCAGCCCCCTGCATCTTGTACTGACCTCTCTCTCCCCTCTAATGGCCCTGCCCCCTCATTGTTTCCAGGGTTAAAAAAGATACTGAAGGTGGTGGGTCAGATTCCTGAGCTGCCTGGCTGCCTGCCACTGACAGAGAACACTCAGCTGACTGCCTCCGTCCTGCTGAACAGACTCTACGACGACCTGCGCTGCGACCCGGAGCGTGACAACTACCGAGAGATCTGCGAGGAGTACATCAAGTGAGTGGGGCCGGCTGCCAGAGGCACAGGAGCAGGCGGTCGTTAAGATGGGATCAGGCACTCCCAGTCCACTTAGATGCCTGACTGAATCCCTGGGAAACAATCACGGAACGGTAGGGGTTGGGAAGGGATCTCAAAAGATCGAGTCCAGCCCCGCTGCCTGAGCAGCACCACCCCGGGGAGGTCACACGGGCACACATCCAGCTGGGTTTGGAATCTCTCCAGAGAGTTCTGCTCCCCCCCCTGCTGGAACGTGGCCTTTGCAGGAGTTTGGGCTCGTCTGTATCCCACCTGCTGTTCCACATACTGTTCCCTCTCTCCCGTGCAGGAGCAAAATTGACCCCCAGGACATGGATAAGACACTTCAGGCCATCCAGATGGTATCTGGAATTCTGCAAGGGCCCTTTGACTTGGGCAACAAGCTGCTTGGCATGAAGGGAATCATGGAGATGATGGTTTCCCTCTGTGGGTCTGAGAGGGAGATTGACCAGCTCATAGCCGTGGAAGCCCTCATCCATGCTTCCACCAAGCTGAGCAGAGCCACCTTCATCATTTCCAACGGGGTGAACCTCCTGAAGGAGATCTACAAGAAGACCAAGAATGAGAAGATCAAAATCCGAGCTCTGGTGGTAAGGGTGGCAGCCTCTGCCTCTGCCGCCTGCCACTCTCAGCAGCTACTCCCCAGACCTCACAGAGTGGGGAGGCAACATGCTGAGTTCACCCACCTCAGCTGGGGATGGTTTAGAAGGAAGGGGGAGGAGGTGGCAGGCTAGGAGGCCATATGGTTTGTTGGTAACTTTGGAGGCAGAGCTGGTTCTTCCTCCATCAGTGGCATCCAGGAAGAGCACAAAACTTGCTTTGCTGTGCTGCACTTCGCTGTGGACCATCTGCTGGGTATTATTAGAATGACCTCACATTTAGGCATGGGCTGGGGGCTGTGCTGGGGCACCAATAAGAAAAGATTAATGAACTTTTCTCACTGGTGTGTCCTCTTCATCCTCCTCAGGGTCTCTGCAAGCTGGGCTCAGCGGGAGGCACAGATTATGGGCTGCGGCAGTTTGCTGAGGGCTCCACTGAGAAGCTGGCCAAGCAGTGCCGGAGGTGAGTGTCCTTTTCCCTGAGATTCAGAGAGGGCTTTGGGTTGGAAGGGATCTTGAAGATCCTCTGGTTCAGACACCCCTGTCATTGGCTGGGACACCTCCTACTAGACAAGGTAGCTACAAGCACCCACAACTTCTCTGGGTAACCTGGGCCAGAGTCTCACCACCCTCACAGTGAAGAGTTTCTTCCTTGTATCTCATCTGAATCTCTCCTCTTCCAGTCTGAAGACATTGCCCCTTGTTTATCACCACAGGACCTGCTAAAGTCCCTCCAGCTTTCCTGTAGGCCCTTTTTAGAATAGAATAGAATATAGAATAAACCAGGTTGGAAGAGACCTTCGAGATCATCGAGTCCAAACTATCACCCAGCGCCATCTGATCAACTCAACCATGGCACCAAGTGCCTCATCCAGGCTCCTCCTAAACACCTCCAGGGATGGGGACTCCATCACCTCCCTGGGCAGCACATCCCAAGGGCCAATCTCTCTCTCTGTGTAGAATCTCTTCCTCACCTCCAGCCTGAACCTCCCCTGGCACAGCTTGAGACTGTGTCCTCTTGTTCTGGGGCTGCTTGCCTGGGAGAAGAGCCCCACCCCCACCTGGCTACAACCTCCCTTCAGGGATTTGGAAAGAGCAAGAAGGTCTCCCCTGAGCCTCCTCTTTTCCAGGCTAAGCAAGCCCAGCTCCCTCAGCCTCTCCTCACAGGGCTGTGCTCCAGACCCCTCCCCAGCCTTGTTGCCCTTCTCAATACAGTACAATACAATACACCAGGTTGGAAGAGACCTTCAAGATCATCGTGTCCAACCCATCAGCCAATCCAACCCACCTAAACAACTAAACCGTGGCACCAAGCACCCCAGCAAGTCTCTTCCTGAACACCTCCAATGAAGGTGACTCCACCACCTCCACAGGCAGCCCATTCCAATGGGCAATCACTCTCTCTCTGTAGAACTTCTTCCTAAGATCCAGTCTAAACCTGCCCTGGTGCAGCCTGAGACTGTGTCCTCTTGTTCTGGTACTGGCTGCCTGGGAGAAGAGACCAACCTCTGCCTGGCTACAACCTCCCTTCAGGTAGTTGTAGAGAGCAATAAGGTCACCCCTGAGCCTCCTCTTATCCAGGCTAAGCAACCCCAGCTCCCTCAGCCTCTCCTCATAGGGCTTGTGTTCCAAACCCCTCTCTGGACACCTTCCAGCACCTCAACATCTTTCCTAAACTGAGAAGCCCAGAACTGGACACAGGACTCAAGGTGTGGCCTAACCAGTGCTGTGTATAGGGGGAGAATGACCTCCCTACTCCTGCTGGCCACACTCTTCCTGATGCAGGCCAGGATGCCCTTGGCCTTCTTGGCCACCTGGGCACACTGCTGGCTCATCACGTTGGCAGCTTCCAGTCATCTGGGACCTCTCCAGTGAGCCAGGACTGTTGAAAAATGATGGAGAGTGGCTTGGCAGCTCATCTGCCAGCTCTCTCAGCACCCTAGGATGATCCCATCTGGTCCCATGGACTTGAGGGGATCCAAGCAGCTAAGGAGATCATTTAGATACTGGAAGGCCACCAGAAGGTCTCTCCAGGGCCTTCTCTTCTCCAGGCTGAACAACCTCAACTCTCTCAGCCTGGCCTCACAGCAGAGGGCTTCCGGTCCTGCCAGCATTGCTGTGGCCTCCTTTGGCCCTGCTCCACCAGGTCCCTGTCTGTCTGTGCTGTGCTGAGGCCTCCAGAGCTGCCCCAGCACTGCAGGTGAGGTCTCATCAGCGTGCAGCAGAGGGGCAGCCCCGGCTGGCTCCAAGCTGGCTCTGGGCTGGCAGTGCTCGGTGCTGGCTCCTGTTGAGCTTCTCACGTTGTAACCAGCACAGCACAGCAGCTGTTCTAAGCAATTGTTCTGCACATCAACTATTGCTCTGTACTTTGCAAAATACAACATGTTCCTTTCCCAAGAGATCTTGTCCACACCTTGCCTTCATGTGTGGTTGCTGCCTGACAGCTGACAGTGCCCCCAGAGCACGGGGACCTGGAGCTC
This sequence comes from Colaptes auratus, assembly GCA_015227895.2. Classification (NCBI taxonomy): domain Eukaryota; kingdom Metazoa; phylum Chordata; class Aves; order Piciformes; family Picidae; genus Colaptes; species Colaptes auratus. Next base: position 3,737,691 of record JAAWVA010000036.1, read on the forward strand.
CTCTGTGCCTGAAGCAACTGTATGGTCTCCAATATCCAGATAAACCACCTCCCTCCCTCACTTCACCTGTGAGACACCAGGCATGGTGCCTCCTGTGCCAGAATGGTGCAGCCTGATTCAAGAGTTACCTGGAAAATGCACAAATGCCTTTGGAAGGTGACTTTGCCATGTGGACTAACCAAAGAGGTCAGATGAAGTGAGGAAGTGACTGAATCACAGAATAGCAGAATGGCAGAGCTTGGAAGGGACCTCTGGAAACCATCTACTCCAAACTCCTGCTAAACAGGAGCAGCCCTGAAGAAAAGGCCTTGGGAGTGCTGGGGGAGGGGAAGCTCAGCAGGAGCCAGCAGGGAGCACTTGCAGCCCAGAGAGCCAAGCAGAGCCTGGGCTGCAGCAAGAGAAGTGTGGCCAGCAGGGCCAGGGAGGGGATTCTGCCCCTCTGCTCCACTCTGCTGAGACCACAGCTGCAGCTCTGGGTCCAGTTGTGGAGCCTCTGTGCCAGGAAGGATCTGGAGGTGCTGGAAGGTGTCCAGAGAAGGGCCATGAGGAGGAGCAGAGGGCTGGAGCTGCTCTGCTGTGAGGGAGTTTGGGTTGTTCAGTCTGGAGAGAAAGCTCCGAGGAGACCTTATTGTGGCCTTCCAGGATCTGCAGGGGGATGGAACAAAACTAGAAGTGGGTAGATTGAGACTGGCTGTGAGGAAGAAGTTGTTCCCCAGGAGGGTGGTGAGAGCCTGGCACAGGCTGCCCAGGGAGGTGGTGGAAGTCTCATCCCTGGAGGTGTTTGCAGCCAGGCTGGAGGTGGCTGTGAGCAACCTGCTGCAGTGTGAGGTGTCCCTGCCCATGGCAGGGGGTTGGGACTGGCTGAGCCTTGAGGTCCCTTCCAGCCCTGACAGTTCTGTGATTCTAAACCCCAGAGCAGGTTGCCCAGCATTGCAATGTGCAGGTAGGTTCAGAGAAATTAGTCCTGGCTCCTGGGACAGAAATGTGGTTTCTCTCTTCCAGGTGGTTGTGCAACACCAGCATTGATGCCCGCACCAGGAAGTGGGCTGTGGAAGGGATGTCCTACCTGACCCTGGATGCAGATGTAAAAGATGACTTTGTTGAAGATGGGCCAGCCCTGCAAGCTATGTTTGAATTAGCCAAGGTCTGTCTCTTTACCTTGTTCCCTCATTCCTCTGGTAGCATCAACTTCTCCCAGCACCCTAGTCCAACACTCTCTCCAGGCAGGAGGAGCTGTGACCCAAGACCTTCACAGAATCACAAAAACTTCTGGTTGGAAGAGACCTCAAAGCTCATCCAGTCCAACCCCTGACCCAGCACTAAAGGGTCAACACCAAACCATGTCCCTTAGAGCCAGGTTCACACACTGCATGAACAGCCCCAGGGATGGTGACTCCACCACTGCCCTGGGCAGCCTGGTTTTGAGGACCCTTTCAGTGCAGAAGTATTTCCTAATACCCATCCTGAACCTCTCCTGGTGCAGCTTGGAACCATTTCCTCTGCTCCTGTCTCTTGTCACAGGAGAAGAGGCTGCCCCCTCCTTGCTCCAACCTGCCTTCAGGGAGCTTAGAGAGCAATAAGGTCTCCCCTCAGCCTCTTCTTCTCCAGACTGAACACCCCCAGCTCCCTCAGCTGCTCCTCGTAGCCCAGGTGCTCCAGGCCCTTCACCAGCTTCACAGCCATTCTCTGGACACACTCCAGCCCTTCAGTGTCCTTCCTGTCATGAGAGGCTCAGAACTGAACACACACTGGGGTGTGACCTCACCAGTGCTGAGCACAGGGGCTGATCCCCTCCCTGACCCTGCTGACCACGGTGTTTCTAATGCAAGCCAGGATGCCGTTGGCTAATAAACCCCTCTAGTTTAGTGAGACTTGAGTTTTGCCTGGGCCCAAGTTATGATCATGCTGCTCATCTCCCAAAGTTGAGGATGGTTGCTCTTTGAGGAAGATTGCCCTCTGAGGAAGGTTGCTCTTATGTTATTGTCAGCAACTGCTTGAAAACCAAAGGCCCCTGACAGCACCTGATGATGCCAAACAGTCTGTGTGACACAAAACCTTTTGCTTTTCCCTGCCCCGGCCTATGAAGCTGGGGATAAGCCTAAGAACACTTCAGCCAGTGCAATCCAGCACCACAGCAGTCCTAAGGGACCTGTTTCCCTGCTGCATCCTCCTCAGCCTCATAGAGGCTTCCATGTTTGTGTGCAGACCAGCGACAAGACCATCTTGTACTCCGTGGCTTCTGCGCTGGTGAACTGCACCAACAGCTACGACACCAAGGAGCTGGTGCCAGAGCTGGTGCAACTGGCAAAATTCTCCAAGCAGCACGTGCCTGAGGAGCATCCAAAGGTAGGCTGTCTACAGCTGAGAGGTGGGAGAAGATGCTGGGACCACAGTACCACAGTACATTAGAGGTTGGAGGAGACCTCGAGAGACCACTGAGTCCAAGCCCCCTGCCAGAGCAGCATCACCGGGGGGGGAGTCTGCACAGGAATGCATGCAGGAGGGGTTGGAAAGGCTCCAGAGAAGGACACTCCACAACCTCTCTGGGCAGCCTGCTCCAGGGCTCTGGCACCCTCACTGTAAAGAAGTTTCTCCTCATGGTGAGGTGAAACTTCTGTGTTCAAGTTTGTATCCATTGTTCCTTGTCTTATTAGTGTGCACCACCCAAAAGAGCTTGGCCCCCTCCACTTGCCCCCACCCCTCAGGTATTGATAGACATTGATCAGATCCCTCTCAGCCTTCTCAAGACTAAACAGCCCCAGGGCTTTCAGTCTCTCTTCACAGGGGAAATGCTCAAGTCCCCTAAGCATCCTCCTGGCTCTCCCTTGGACTCTCTCCAGCAGGTCTCTGTCTCTCTTGACCTGGAAAGCCCCAAACTGGACACAGGATTGCAGCTGTGGTCTCAGCAGGGCAGAGTAGAGGGGGAGAACCTCCCCAGCCCTGCTGGCCACACTTTCTTGCTGCACCCCAGGATCCCATTGGCTCTCTTGGCCAAAAGGACACATTGCTGTCCCACGCAGAACTTGCTGCCCACCAGCACTCCAAGGTCTCTGGGGAGCTGCTTTCCAGCAGGGCAGCCCCTGACCTGTCCTGGTGCCTGCTGTTATTCCTCCCCAGGTGCAGAACCCTGCACTTGTCCTTATTGAACTTCATGAGGTTTGCCTGCACCCAGGTCTCAGCCTGTCCAGATCTTGTTGGATGGCCTGAGGGGTGTCAGCCCCCCCCCAGATTTGTATCATCAGGAACTTGCTGAGGGTACTCTTAATCCCCTCAGCCCGGTCATTGATAAAGACATTGAACAAAACCGGACCCAGTACTGATCCCTGGGGGACACCACTGCCCACAGGCCTCCAAGTTGGGTCAGGGGGATCTGAAGACAGGCTTGGCTAATCCCTTTCCAATATCCCCCCTCAGGACAAGAAGGATTTTGTGGTGAAGCGTGTCAAACGGCTGCTGAAGGCCGGCGTCGTCTCTGCCCTGGCCTGCATGGTGAAGGCAGACAGTGCCATACTGACAGAGCAGAGCAAGGAGCTCATTGCCAGGTGCCTTCAGTGCTCCCCTGGGAGCTGAGAGTGCTGGCCAGCCTGTGAGCCACTCAGGTGGTCACCTGGGCTGGCTCCGTGCTTCACGGGGTGGTGCGTTCTGCCTGTGGGGGAGGGACGAAAGGGAGCTGCAGCAAAGGTTGAAACCCAAAGATTTCCTTAAGCAATGTCATCAAAATCCACATTCTGACCTTGAAGCTGGCTGCAGGGCTGCCTTGCTGGGATGCAGTTTGAATTCTTAGTCTTCTGTCCTGGTTTGGCTGGAACAGATTTTGTCTTCCAGGCCTGGGAACTTCTTGCTGTGCCGTTTGTTGCTTCATCCCAGAGTGCCATGGGCATGGGGTTAAAGCTCTGGAATTTTCCTGGTGGATCTGGCAGAGCTGCACACCTGTAACCCCCTTCTATGAGAGCTGCTGGTTATTGCCTTCTCATGTGGCTGCTTCACTAAGTGATGCTCTGCTTCTGCAGGGTGTTTCTTGCCTTGTGTGAGGACCCCAAGGACCGTGGGACCATCGTCGCTCAAGGTGGTGGAAAGGTATTTCCTGTTTGCAGCCCAGCCTGATGGGCAGTTTAATGTCTGCTAGGAGCCTGCAAGGTGTTTACAGTGAGGTGACAGAACAGCATGAGCTGCCTTGGTAGCGCCCCAGCCCAACCTGCCACTCCAGTGCCATCTCTGCAAGCCTCCAAAGAAGTCTTTGTCACACAGCTGTCTGAGCTACAAGCTCTGGTGTGCTCCCTGCTCAAGAGCAAAAGCAAGACATCACTGTGGGCTGCAGTGCAGACCCATGTCTACAACAGACACATCCTTAGAGTATTTTCAACTTGGTGTGTTACAGACTCCTAGAACATCAGGGGTTGGAAGGGACCTCTGGAGACCATTCAATCCAGCCCCCTGCTCAAGCAGAGCTCCCACAGCAGCTTGCCCAGGAGCACAATGCCCAGGGGGCTTTGGAAGCTCTCCACACAAGGAGACTCCACAACCTCTCTGGGCAGGCTGCTCAACACCCTCACACCAATGAACTTTCTCCTCCTCTCCAGATGGAACCTCCTGGGTTCCACTTTGTGCCCATTGCCCCTTGTCCTGTCCCTGGGCACCGCTGACAGGAGTCTGGCCCCAGCCTCTTGCCCCCCACAGCTCCTTTAGCTCTTGCTGAGCACTGAGACGATCTCCTCTCAGGCTGCCCTTCTCCCAGGCCTGTAGATCTTCTCAGAGGCACTGAATGTTCTTTTTTGTGTCCCTAGGCCCTGATTCCTCTGGCAGTGGAAGGCACAGAAGTTGGCAAGATAAAAGCTTCTCATGCTCTGGCAAAAATCGCTGCTATCTCCAATCCAGACATAGCATTCCCAGGGGAGAGGGTAAGCTTCAAAAACAATAATTAGAAAAGGGATCCTGATCTTTCCTTTGGCAAATGAAAGTTGCCAAGATCTGAGAGCTGGAAGAGGCAGTGACATGCCCTCTCCCCTTAGGTGTATGAGGTGGTGAGGCCACTCGTCAGCCTGCTGAACACGGAGCGAGATGGCCTGCAGAACTATGAGGCTCTGCTAGGTCTCACTAACTTCTCAGGAAGAAGTGATAAACTTAGGTGAGTTTAACTGAAGTGGCCTTCTTTCTTCCCCAGGGAGTTCCCAGGAATTGCAGTTCACAGAATATGTCTGGTTGGAAGAGACCTCAAAGGTCATCCAGTCCAACCCCTGACCCAGCACCTGGCCTATGAGGAGCAGCTGAGGCAGCTGGGGTTGTTCAGTCTGGAGAAGGGGAGGCTGAGGGAGACCTCATTGCTCTCTACAGCTCCCTGAAGGGAGGTTGGAGCAAGGAGGGGGCAGCCTCTTCTCCTTGGTGGCAAGCAACAGGACCAGAGGAAATGGTTTCAAGCTGCACCAGGGGAGGTTCAGGCTGGATGCTAGGAAATATTTCTCCACTGAGAGGGTTCTCAAACACTGGAACAGGCTGCCCAGGGCAGTGGTGGAGTCACCATCCCTGGAGGTGTTCAAGCACTGTGTGGACCTGGCTCTTAGGGACATGGTTTAGTGTTGACCCTTCGGTGTTGGGTCAAAGGTTGGACTGGATGAGCTTGGAGATCTCTTCCAACCAGATGTTTTTGTGATTCTGTAACTGGTCACTTTGGGCTACTTTTGGCAGAGCTGCGAGGGTCTCAGATCTAGAATCATAGAATCAATCAGGTTGGAAAAGACCTCAAAGATCATCAAGTCCAACCTCTCACCCAACACCTCCTGACTACTAAACCGTGGCATCAAGTGCTGTGTCCAATTCCCTCTTGAACACCTCTGGGGACGGTGACTCCACCACCTCCCTGGGCAGCACATTCCAATGGCTAACAACTCTGTGAAGAGCTTTCTCCTCACCTCCAGCCTAAACTTCCCCTGGCACAGCTTGAGACTGTGTCCTCTTGTTCTGGGGCTGCTTGCCTGGGAGAAGAGACCAACCCTCTCCTGGCTACAACCTCCCTTCAGGTAGTTGTAGAGAGCAGTGAGGTCTCTCCTGAGCCTCCTCTTCTCCAGGCTAAGCAACCCCAGCTCCCTCAGCCTCTCCTCATAGGGCTTGTGCTTGAGGCCTCTTCCCAGCCTCACTTCCCTGCTCTGGACGTATTCAAGAGTCTCAATGTCCTTCTTGGTGCCCATCAGACATGTTTAACACCCACACATAGAGTCACAGGATTGTTTGGGTTGGAAAAGACCTCCAAGATCAGCAAGTCCAACCATCAACCCAACACAACCATGTCCCAAAGTGCCATGGCCACAGGTTTCTGGAACACCTCCAGGGATGATGACTCCACCCCCCCAGGAACATGCTGTATAATGCAGAGGGAAACAGCAACTAAACCTCCTATCTAAGGGATTAATCTAAGGGATTAATAAAAGGGCCTAGAAAGAGGAAAGACAGGAACCTGTCTTCACCTCTTCACCGTGAGGGTGGTGAAGGCCTGGAATGGGTTGTGCAGGGAGGTGGTTGAGGCCCCGTCCCTGGGGTGTTTAAGCCCAGGCTGGATGAGGCTCTGTCCAGCCTGATCTAGGGTAGAGTGTCCCTGCCCATGGCAGGGGGGTTGGAACTAGATGATCCTTGTGGTCCCTTCCAACCCTAACTGAAACTATGAAACTATAAACTAAACTATGAAACCTAGTGTGCACTAGACAGAGAATGGCGTGAGCTCCAGTGCTGCGGACGCTGATCTGTTTCAAGGCCTTCCCCCTGCCTACACTGGGTCTTTCTGAGCCGCTCATGGCTTCAGTGGAGCACTCTTCAATGCAGGATGAAGATCATCAAAGAGAAGGCCCTGCCAGATATCGAGAACTACATGTTTGAGAACCACGACCAGCTGCGGCAGGCAGCCACAGAGTGCATGTGCAACCTGGTGGTCAACAAGGAGGTAACTGGCTGGGCAGCTCGGCCTGCCTGCGTGCAGCGGGCGGGGAGCCCCTCGGAGCAGGCACTCATGGCCTTGGGCTGCTTTAGGTTCAAGAGCGCTTCGTGGCGGACGGCAACGACCGGCTGAAGTTGGTGGTGCTGCTGTGCGGTGAGGACGACGAGAAAGTCCAGGTTGCAGCAGCTGGAGCCCTGGCCATGCTTACAGCAGCACAGAAGAAACTCTGCTCGAAGATGACTGAAGTGGTAAGACTGTGAGTCTGATGGCTGGCAGCGGTAGGCATATCCTGGGAAGGGCCTGGCCCAGTCAGGGCAGATGCAGTCCACCAGTTTGATTGTGAGGAACAGGGTGGTGAAGCTGAGGCCTGGGTGTGCACGCTCCCCCTGCCCTCTGCTCGACTCCATCTGGGAGCTGAGGCGTTTCCAGACAGCTGTGCCCCAAGCCAAGCCCAGGATGCTGTCAGGCAAGGTTGGGAACGCAGAATATCCTTCTGCAGGCTCTTTAGGCTTTTGATAAACAACCTGCAATCCAACCCTTCTTTCAGCCAGCAATGAGGAAACCTTGGTAGATAACCTACTGAGCTTTCCCTGTTGGCAGAGATCTCCATTTCCTGTGCAGATCTTTGGGTCCTGAGAACCTGGGCTCTGCACAGCTGAGTATCTGTGAAGATCCTGGAGAACTCGTGAACACTGCTGTGTTGCACACATGCTGGTGTGGGACATTGTGCTGGTTTGAGCCTTAACTGGAGTTTAAGAGCTTAGATGATAACAAATTGATAAGTCCTCTCCCTCCCCACTTCCCTTTCCCTGGTAAGGAAAGGGAAAATAAAATAATGAGGAAAAAAAAAAAGGGAGAAAAGGGATGTGGTGGTTTGAGCCTTAACTGGGACTTAAGAGCTCAGGTGGGGGCAGCACATTCCAATGGCCAATTACTCTTTCAGGGAAGAACTGTCTCCTCACCTCCAGCCTGAACCTCCCCTGGCACAGCTTGAGACTGTGTCCTCTTGTTCTGGGGCTGCTTGCCTGGGAGAAGAGACCAAACCCCACCTGGCTACAACCTCCCTTCAGGCAGTTGGAGAGAGCAATGAGGTCTTCCCTGAGCCTCCTCTTCTGCAGGCTAAGCAACCCCAGCTCCCCCAGCCTCTCCTCACAGGGCTGTGCTCCAGACCCCTCCCCAGCCTCCTTGCCCTTCTCTGGACACCTTCAAGTCTCTCAATGTCCTTCTTAAACTGAGGGGCCCAGAACTGGACACAGGACTCAAGTTGTGGCCTAACCAGTGCTGAGCACAGGGCACAATGACTTCCCTGCTCCTGCTGGCCACACTCTTCCTGATGCAGGCCAGGATGCATTCCTGGATCATGATTCTATGATTCCATGATTCTAATGATCTCTCTCTCCCTTCAAGACCACCCAGTGGCTTGAGATCCTACAGAGGCTCTGCTTGCACGATAACATGAAAGTGCAGCACCGAGGACTGGTCACTGCCTTCAACCTAATCAGTGCTGACAAAGAGCTGGCAAAGAAGCTGGTGGAGTCAGAGCTCCTGGAGATCCTGACCTACATTGGCAAGCAAGAAAATCACCCCAAGCAGCAGGACATCATCAACATAGCACGGGATTGCCTCACAAAGTGCATGGATTATGGGCTGATCAAACCTCTCTCTCGGGCATGAGGAAATGAAAAGCACCAAAAGAGGCTGAGGGTGGGGGTGAAAACTACCAAGAGGTGTGGAAAAGTGAGAGCAAGGAGGAAAATCTGATGCCACTGTCAAGGCAGGAAACAGTCTGGGGACAACTTTGGAAGACCACAAACTGTACAAGGAAAAGGGGGGGGGGAAATCTGCCTGGGAAATATGGAAATTGTCCCTCTGAGTAATTCCCAGGGGGTGCAAATCCTTCGTCCTCTTCAGCTGATAGTGATGAAAGCTGCAAGGCCCAGCTGCAGACTAGTTGGGGGTGTTGCAAAGGGGGCAGGGGCTGGCTGGAAGGAAACTCAGCTGAGCTGAAATCTGCCCTGCAAACATCCACAGCTCCTGGCACTGCTGGAATTCCTAGCAGTGCTGCAGCATGAAGGGTTCTGACTCTTCTGCAGTCAGGAAATAGGTTGGGCTTTAGCTATTTCTGGTCATTTCTGGTCTTTCTAACAGCCTGCAGCGGTGTGCCAAAGTCAATAAACTCACTGCCTTGTTCCAGCTGGACTTCCTCTCCTGCTTTTATCAAGCAAAGGAGACCCTAAGGGAACTCCCAGCCTTGCATCATAGTGGAGGCTGAATTTTACCTACTTGCTAACTACCCAGCCCTCCTCCAGGGATGATGCCAAGTGGCCATGCCAAGGAGGTGGCACTAACATGGGAGGGTCACACCAGGGCACAGTGTGGCTCAACAGGGAGTGCTGAAAAGACTTCCTTTGTGGAGCAAGCAGAATGAGAAGGACAGACAGCAGCTGGTCATCACCTTGGAGTTTATTATGCAGATGAAAACAGAACCTTGCTCAGCAGTGATTCCCAGGGGAAGGGCATGAAAATATTTCTGATCACACTGAGTGTGTGAAGTGATCCTCACAGCACAGGCACAGCAGGTGTGGAGCTGTGGGGGTATGTAACAGGTTAACTGCCTGTGTCCCCCCAACACAGAGGTGAGGGAAAAGTGACAGAAAATGAACCCTCTGGGTTGAGAGAAAGAGTTGAGATACAAAGTCTTAGTGAGCAAATGAGGTAATGCAATGCACAAGGACCTTAGCCCACTTGCAGCAACAGCTCAGCAAAAAGCAGGGAAGCAGCAGCATGTGTTCCAGTGAGCTCATTTCGATGAGGAATCAATTAATTACACATACCACAGGTACAGCTTTATTTAATAGAAAAGGCAGAGAGGGCTGCGCTGGAGCACTGCAAGGCACCGACCCCGAGAGGGAGGCTCGGCCCCCCCGAGTTGCCCACCGACCCCGAGAGCAGAGCCAAATCCCAAGTGCAGTGCAGCATAACCCCAGAAGTGAACCCGAAAGCAGAGCCGGGCCCCAGCAAGGTGCAGCTAACTGACCCTAAGCACCCTGTAAGAACCACACTGGTACTGAAGAGCGCGCAGTGGCGGAGCTGACCGTCCCCGCTCCGGGCAGGCCTCCCCACGACACCAAACCTTCTCTTGTTGGATTGGAGAAGAGGCAGCAGCAGCAGCACCCAGTAGCGCTCTTCAGGTGGTTTAAGGGTCCTGCATGCCGTGAGGTGGGGCCAGGGCAATCACAGGAGGCTGGGCTGGGTCTTGGAGCCAAAGCCCCTCCCCTATTTCACAATCGTGTTATGTAACTTCTCACCCTACTGCTCATGCCTGCAGCCCGCTCAGGGGGTCGCACGCCCCCTGCCCAGCGTAGTGGTTTGAGCCTTCACTGGCAATTACAAGCTCCGATAGTAGAAACCCGAGAATTCCTCCCTGCTCCCCCTTCCTTTTGCACGGCAAGGAAGAAAGGGGAAAGAAAAGGGGAAAACGAAAAGGGGTAGAAAAAAAAGGAAGGAGGTAAATCTCCCAAAAAATAATTTGGAGTCGGTTTGGAAGTAGGAGGAGCAGACTTTTTTTTTAACAAAATACATATATAGCAGTAACAGGAAGGGTTTACAAGGGTAAGGAATAAGGATGAATAGGAAACTATACAAAACCAAATTAGGATGGCCTTATATCTCCCTCCATGGATGTGGATTGCAGTCCTTAAGGAAGCGTGGATGCAGCAGGGAGAAGACCAGGCCTGACCACGTGGCAGCACCAGGAGGCCAGCAGCAGGTCTTGGTCCTTTCAAACAGGCAAGGCAGAAGCAAAGTGAACAAATGGCCTCAGCATCTTCCTTTTTGCAGGCTTGCTGGACAGGAAGGGTGAGTGGAATAGACCACCTTTGACCCGGAGAACCCCTCCTCCTGGGAGGGGGAAACCAAGTCCCTCTCTGTTCACCTGCATCAGGTTTCTTTTGTCCCTTAGGGAAGCAGGCTCTGGCAGCCCTCCCCCAGAATGGGTGTAACCCAGCCCACCCAGTAATAGCCTTCCTCATCTTCATCACCCTCAGGTCCATTAGCGGTCAAATGAGAGCTTGAAGGTCTTCAGAGGTCAGCTCAGGAGGTCAACACATTCAATACATTCCCAATCCCGCTTGGTTTCATAAACAGAGGAAACCTACAGATATGTCTGATCATGCACCTGGGAGCTTCTGGTCAAACACCAGGCATTCCCAGACAACCCCAGGCAGCTGGGCACAAACACCAACTATTCCCAGGCAGCCCTTGGCAGCTGGGTACTCCCAAACTCCAATTAATTCTTCCCTGCTACAGCATGAAGCACAGAACCAGCGAGCTGCCCCGCGCCCACCCCTCCTGCCCCATCCCCGTGGAACAGATCCAACAAACCTGGAACCCGAAAGCAGAAGCCAGAGCAGGAAGCCTCTCCTCTTGCAATCTGATCTTCAGAATACTTTGCTCCAGCCAGCACTTTCATTTTGGCTCTGGCATGAGGCAGGATGGGTTTGAATAACAGCAGCAGATTTCAACTCAAGCCGTGACAGCTGAGCAGTAGCACCATGGGGCTTTGGCTTTAGTGGTGCCCTGGCAGTGCTGGGTAATGGTTGATCACCTTCAAAGGCCTTTTCTAGCTGTGATGGTTCAGGCTGTGTGCCCACCCCTGATGCCACTGCACAAGCCACACCTCTGATGTCCCAAAAGGGTCCAGCCCAGTGGGTGGGCACAGGAAGCCAGGTATATCATCCCATAATGCCCTGCTCCCCTATAAGACATCAGCAAGGGGCCCTGTGCTTTCTCTTTCCTCCCTCACCGCTACCTGGTAAGGGGATGATGCTGCCTTGTGGCCTCTTGGGCCTGCCTAGGCCCAAGGCCGGGGGGGGGGGGTGGGGAGAAAAAGCCCTGCGGGAAGGGTGGGTGTACCTTCAGGTGGGGGTGGGATGCTTTTGGGTATGCTTTGGGATCTCTTTTGTCACTGTGCTTGTGGTTGCCTGTAAAAATTTTCATTGCTTCTCCATTTAAACCTTCCACCACTTTTGCAATCCGTTTGTCTGAGTCTTTTCTTTTGCCCTGGGTGGGAGAATTGGCCTTTCAACCTGCCACACTAAGGGTGAGTGTTACAAACCCTCTCCACGCCAATCGAGAGTTTTAAGTATAAGACATTTTATTGTGGGTGAAATAAGCCAAAGCAGCGCGCTGGGTGGCTGGGAGCCTCCTGCTCCACAACAGCACACCTCGAATAAGGATCCACTCTCTTCTTTTAAGGTGGAGGTATGTCGCAACCGTAACAGCCAATTCCTCATGCATAGAATGCACCCTTCTGGCTGTGCCAGTGTGAGTTCCTGATAGGGATCAACATCCTGGTCTGGTGTCTCTTGTGAGGATGTTGATAGTCTTCCTTATCTTTAACCTGGTTTCTGGCAGGCTCAGTGGGTGTCAAACCAGCTGCCCAACTTCTGTAGATTTCTGCCTAACAAGCTTAAAACTAAGTACATACTGTTCAAAACAGGATGTTACATGGGCTTATCATTGAGTGGCATTGTCTGACTTGATCACGACTCCAGCATTGATCATTTATATGGTTAACAAATAATTCATCCCTTTATTTATTACACAAGCCAGGCAGGAGTTGGGGTTACTGTGGCACACTGCAGATTGGATTGCAGAAGATGGAGTTTAAAGTCAGATCTGGGCGTTGTTGGCTTTGGAAGTTGGGGCTCAAGTTTTCTTGCTGGGGTGACTGTGTGAGCTTTTATGGATTGCAGGGGGACACTTGCTGCGTGGCCGATGGCATGGGGTGGTTCTTTCTGTGGCCATCGGCAGAGGGTAGCTTGAGAATGCGAGACCTGTCCTTTTCCTCCTTGTTCTCTGCGGAGTGGCAAGCGGCAGGGAGCTGAGTGGAGGAGGGGCAGCGGCAAGCAGACCTGAGTCAGGCCCGTTGTCACTGTGGGGGAGGGCCACCCGCGGCGAGCGATGGCTCCTGAAACGCGAGGTGGTGAGCGGGGGTTCGTCTCTTCTCCCAGGCAACCAGCACCAGAACAAGGGGACACAGTCTCAAGCTGTGCCAGGGGAGGTTTAGACTCGAGGTGAGGAGGAAGTTCTTCACTGAGCGAGTCATTCGTCATTGGAATGGGCTGCCCAGGGAGGTGGTGGAGTCGCCGTCCCTGAAGGTGTTCAAGGGGAGATTGGACGTGGCACTTGGTGCCATGGTCTAGTTGTGAGGTCTGTTGGGACAGGTTGGACTTGATGATCCTTGGGGTCTCTTCCAACCTTGGTTATACTGTGATACTGTGACTTCAGCTGAAAAGCCGCTCTCCAAGGTTCTGGGAACGCGTTCATGGCTTTGGCTGGAAAAGCCGTTTGAGTGCCTGAAGGGGTGGAGGTGACTTTGATTCTGCATCGTGGTGATAGAGATGGCTGAAGCCCTGCCGGGTACCGAGCGGCGGCGGCAGTCCTGCTCGTGCCGTGTTTGGCGGTGGAGACAGCCCCGGCTGCGCGCCCGGGCAGCGGTGGCGGCTCTAATCTCCTCCCTGATTTTTCGGATGCGTTCGGAAAATGGCGCCTAGCACCTGGCTCCACCTCCTCTCTTCTCAGTGGGCTATGGTGCAGCCTCTCCCTCTTCCAGGGGAGGGCTGTGCAGCCAGACGCTGTCATGCCTCCATACGCGAATGCCCAGTGCGGGGGCAGTGTACCTGCAACGTGCATTTGTATAGCCTCGGGCTATGTCTGGAAGTGGTCAGCGCTGGGCTTGGGATAGGCCTGTGCAGGTTTATGGGAGGCTCAACGTGCAGCTCCCTGGAGGGATGGAAAAAAGCAGTTAGAGCCTGATTGTTCTGACTTGCTTGCCCCAGGGGTAGAAAAAGCAGCTGAGTAAATGTAGATGCAAATTAAGGCTTGGCTGAGAAGTTGTGAGGTTCTTCCAGGTGACCAGGATGTCCAACGAGTCCATGAAGAATTCACACTCAGAAGAATAGCTCTGCACCGCTGGGTGGGGGGAAGGAGCCCAGCGGGAAGGGTGGGTGTACTTTCAGGTGGGGGTGGGATGCTTTTTGGGTATGCTTCAGGATCTCTTTTGTCACTGTGCTTGTGGTTGTCTGTAAAAATTTTCATTGCTTCTCCATTTAAACTTTCCACCACTTTTGCAATCCGTTTGTCTGAGTTTTTTCTCTTGCCTGGGGTGGGAGAATTGGCCTTTCAACCTACCACACTAGCCTAAATGATTCTGTGCTTCTCTGATTCTGACTTACACTGACTGAGAATTGATTTAATGGGGGCTGGGGAGGCTCTCCAAGAATGCCTGGGCTTTTGGGAGGAAGAAGTGAAACCCTTTTCCTTCAGGGTGTGAAAATGTCTCAAAACTCAGATCTTGGACTATCTTGAGGGCTCTCAGTGTCATACTGAAACAACAAGTGTAGATCTAAAATCGCTCTGGATGCTATCCCAACCAAAACATTAGTTACAAGCTTTTCCTCTTCCTGCACAGATGGAGGAATAATACCAAACACAATGCTCCTCTCCAAGCCAGCGAAATTCTGGATGCTGTCAACAACTGCTCGCTCCCTCCAGGAGCTGCTCTCCATGGTTACAAATTGTATATTTAATTCTAAATCGTTTATGAAAGATATCCAGAAGTTGTCCCATCCGTCTTTATCTCTGAAGAGCACAGCAATATCCTTCTCTGAGTAGCCCCTCCTGAGGTAGTTTTCACATTGGTCTCGCACATAACAATGTAATTCACCAACGTCTAGCCACCGTACCTCTAGGCTGCCTGTCACAGGGTGAGCACACATGGCTTTCGCTACCAAGCTTCTCAGACGTGGGATGGGAATCCCCTGGCTGGGATGCTCTAAAATCCTGTTCAGTTTTTCTCTTACATAGCCATAGATGCTGCTGGCACTGCGAACCACATTGGTCAGCGACTCGATAGGATCGTGCCAACCTGCATCTGGAAGGCCAGTTGGGAAGCTGTGACTTGTCTGTAAGTAATCCAAGAAAATCCAGAGATAGCCAGGCTCAGGGAGGTCTTGTGATGAAGTTAATCTCAAGGCTTTCCCATACCAATCACCTTCCTGATCTCGGAAACTCTGTGCTTCATCAATGATTATGTGCTTCACAGTGCTGAAGCTCTCTGTCAAAAACTCTTCTCTTGTCACAGCTTGGCAAATGTCTCTTTGCCTGCAGGAGAGACCCAAGTGCATTAAAAGCCACCTCTGCATTGCAAACTGCTTGCTGCTGGTTATACCTGATCAGAACAATGTGCACATCTGTCACACTGGGGTCACAATGCTGGGGTGTTGGACCAAAGGGCACAGCCACTGTAAGTGAAGCTCAGCTTCAACACCACCTAAGGAAAATGAAGGTGCACAAGTCCATGGGACCTGAGAAGAACCACCCGTGGGGCCTGAGGGAACTGGTGGCTGCAGCTGCCAAGCTGCTGTCCATCATATCTGAGGTGTCATGGCAGTCTGGGGAAGTTCTCACTGACTGGGAGATGGGAAAATATCCTCTTGTCCAAAAGAGAGAGAAGGACAATCACCCATTCAATGGGAGGACTACTCAGTGTATAAGAACCGACTTGGAGATCACCCTCAAAGGGTAATGGTCAATGTCTCAGTGGAGACAAGTGCTGTGTGGGGTACCTCAGGGGTCAGTACTGGCAGCAGTGGTGTTTCACATCTTTGTCAGTGACACGGACAGTAGGATCGAGGCACCCTCAGCAAGTTTGCCAATGACACCAAGCTGTGTGGTGTGGTCAGGAAGGAATCCATCCCGAGGAATGTGGACAGGCTAGAGAGCTGGGCCCATGCCAAACTGATGAACTTCAACAAAGCCAAGGGCAAGGTCTTGCACCTGGATGAGAGCAACCCCTGGTATCAATCCCAGCTGGGGATGAAGAGCAGCCCTGTGGAGAAGGACTTGGGGGTGCTGGGTGGTTAAGATCTGGAGATGAGTTTGCACTGAGTGCTGCCAGCCCGGAGCCAACCTGCCCTTGCCTGACAAAAATCGGTGTGGGCAGCAGGGGCAGGGAGGGGCTTCTGCCCCTCTTCTCTGCTGAGACCCCAGCTGGAGTCTGTATCTCAGGAGAAGAGAAGGCTCTTGAGACACATTAGAAGAGCCTCCCACTATTTGAAGGGAGCTGGAGAGGGCCTTTTCACAGTATCACAGTATCACAGTATTGCTAAGGTTGGAAGAGACCTCAAAGATCATGGAGTCCAACCTGTCTCCACAAACCCCATGACTAGACCATGGCACCAAGTGAAAGGACATTGCTCCCCAGAGAGAACACTCCTGCCTACTGCAGGCTTGAACTCACGACCTTCCCAGTAAGAGTCCCAAGACAAGGACAATGGCTTCAAGCTGGAAGAAGTTGACAGAGGACAGCTTCTTGATGCCGCTGTTAAGTGAGCCTACCAGGGGTCAGGCCCTGCTTGACCTGCTGTTCTCAAATAGAGAAAGGCTGGTGGGAGATGTGACGGTAGGAGGCTGTCTAGGGTGCAGAGACAATGAGATAGCGGAGTTCTCAATATGCAGGAAAATAGGGAGGAGCAATAACAGGACCCTCACTTTGATTTGCCAGAGGGCAAACTTCAGCTTCTTTAAGCAACTTATTCGGGAAGTACCCTGGGTAGCAGCCCTCATGAACCTGAAGGGAGGTTATAGCCAGGTGGGGGTTGGTCTCATCTCCCAGGCAACCAGCACACACAACAAGAGGACACAGTCTCAAGCTGTGCCAGGGGAAGTTTAGGCTGGAGGTGAGGAGAAAGTTCTTCCCAGAAAGAGTAATTGGCCATTGGGATGTGATGCCCAGGGAGGTGGTGGAGTCACCATCCCTGGAGGTGTTCAAGAGGGGATTGGACGTGGCCCTTGGAGCCATGGTTTAGTTAGTCAGGAGTGCTGGTGACAGGTTACACTTAATGATCTCTGAGGTCTTTTCCAACCTTACTGATTCTATGATTCTAAGCTGGATTTAGATTGGATATTAAGTAGAAATTCTTACCCAGGAGGGAGCTGAGGCACTGGAATAGGTTGCCCAGAGAACTTTTGGAAGCTCCAAGACTGGAGTTGGTCAAAGTCAGCCTGGATGGGGCCCTGAGCAACCCAGTCTAGGAGACCAGTGGAACTAGATGATCTTTAAGGCCCCTTCCTACCCAAAGCATTCTATGATGCCAGACTGGTCAGTACTGGGGGTGGATCAAAGAGCATCCCACATACACTAATCAGCACTCAGCTAGTCAGAAGTGCTGGTGAAATACCAGGGAGTTGAAATGAGTACCTGGAGGAAACACTTACCGCACAAAATCTCTCAGACCCTTGGTCTCACAGATATAAAGAACTTCCTCTCGTGAGCACGGCAGCATGGTTCTTAATTGCTCCACGATCTTCAGGGCCAACACAGTTTTCCCTGTTCCTGGTAGGCCATACACATAGAGCTTCTTAGCTCTGTGAAGATTTTCTGACAGCACCTGGTATTGTCTGAGGGTCAAGAGGTTCAGAAACTCAGAACCAACTCGGTCACTTAAAAAGGACTTGAAAGACAGCAGAGCGACTGTGAGAGCATGCAAGAGGTCCCTCAGGTTGTCCCTGCTGACCAGGCTGTAGCCAGGGGGATACTTCTGTTCAATGTTCTGATCCCACTCTTCTCCACAGCTACCCTGGGCAGGCAATGTCAGCAGCTTGGGTATTACACACAGCTTGTGTATATAGCCTCCTCTGTTGACTAACTTCTCCTTCAGCCTCTGGGCTGTGCTCCTGGAATACTCAACCAAGGCCTCTGAGATCTGCTGGCAGACTGTATAAAGGATAGGTGGCCTGTCCTTGGCTACCTGGAGAACATCACAAATGATGAGGTGGTTTGCTGGCGAGCCGACATCAACAGCCCAGCTCCTGGAAAATATCAGAACTCCCTCTGAGAGGGACTGGAGTTGGCTTTCAATTAAGGTATCCAATCCTGGATGCTCCTGGAGGAGATCTTCCCTGAGTTTTTCTGGGGTATAGGTGATGCTGGCAGGTCTCACTGGGAAGGCAAAGCAGAAGAAACAGAGTTGGTGTGAGGCAGGCAGATGCAGCCCTCTGAAATGGTACTGGGGGAGGACAAGGCCTGTGAGGAGGGGCTGAGGGAGCTGGGGTTGTTCAGCCTGCAGAAAAGGAGGCTGAAGGGACACCTTCAGGCATGGGACTGGCCGTTGCCAGTCTTGTTCAGGAGACCCAGTGAGTGAAGAAAGAGACAGTACCAGGTCCATCCTGAAGGCCCTGGACACCAGGCTTTTCTTGCACTGCCACAGCAATGGTGGCCTGCAAGCAGCAGCAGCAGCCTCTCCACTCTGCCCCCAGCCACTTGCTGTATTGGCATTGGGCTGATCCCAAGGCACCTTCTGCTCTCATGGTCCCTTCTTTCATTGAATTGTGAAAAGACACTGGCAGGGCTCAGCTCAGGCCCCAGAGTTCAGCAGTCTGAGCTCAGGCACCCCCATCAACAGCTGGCACAAGGTCAATCCCTGGCCAAGGAGCTCCTCAGGCATTTGAGTGCAATGCTGCTGTCAGGGCTGCAAAGCACTTGCATCTCTCTCACCTCTTTAAAGAATGTCTTCAATCTCCTCTTTCACCTAGGCCAAGCCCTTGAGATTCAGCCTGCAAAACTACCAGAGAGTGGAAGCAATGTGCAGACCCACCTGGAAAGAGTTTCTCACAAAGGGTAGCAGCACTGTCAGCTCCTTGGTGTGAATAAACTGCCTTGGCAAGAGGCGGCCTCCCTGTCAGACTCAGCTCTTGCCTAAAGGTCAAAGAAAGCCTTGCAAGATCTGGAAGGGACAGAAAGAGAGACCTGTGATACAGCAGGGGCATTTGCTGCCCCTCAGGGCAAGAGCCACAGGCTGGCCTCACTCCTGCTGCTTTTGGGTCTTTTGCTCATCCTGGAAAGGAGAAATGCAAAGCAGAGACAGAGACCTTGCAGCTCACATGGACAGCAGTTGATCAGCAACAGAACAGGCTTAGGTCTTGGGCCATGGGGCAGTGCTTGGTTTCCTTCTCTCCTCAGCTGCTGTGATGACCTCTGCCTCTGTTAGTGGTGCTCCTCTCACTGCCCAGGGAGCAACTGCTCTGTCCACAGTGCTCAGCTGATTTGACTGGCAGCAGCTGTAGGCAAAGCATTAATAAATTGCTGGTCACCAGCAGCTGCTGCAGCCTGCAGCAAGCATTCAGGAAAGCAGCAGCAGCAAGACAGGGATTTAGCAAGCACCTGAAGCACTCAAGGGTTGGCCAGGCCACAAAGAAGCTTGAAAGGCAGGTAAGACTGTCACAGGCAAACAACACTGCCAGGCCAGCAGCAAGACAAGAAAGGGAAGCATGGAAAAGGGAGAGGCATTGTCATCCTTTCTGGGACCTGGATCAGTATCGGTTATCCTCTGAACCCACTCCTCTGCTCCCAGTCTCCTGATTGTGTCATGTTCCATGAGCCATGAGTCCGGGGCTTCAGCAAACAGGACACAGCTGTAGGGCTGAACATTCACAGCGCAGACGTGGCCACGGCGCTCTCCATCCACTCCACACACTGGGAGTAGTTTGTGCTCATATTCTATGTCACATTCAGAATGAATCTCGCAGAGCACATCATACAAATCTTTGTGAATGGATCCAGTGAGTTCATCAGGCTTGCAGAAGTGGAAGGCAATTAATTTGCAACGAATTGATTCTATGAGATCTTCTAGATTCCTCCGCTCCTCATCATCACAGCTGAATCCCTGCACTCTGCCATCATCATCCACCCCGATCCACAGACACCCACCGTCTGCATTGGCAAACCCAGCAATATACTGAGGCAGCACCTCCCTGACACGAGTCAGGAAGTTGTCTGTTGCGAAGTGCTTAAATTCCACATATCTTGACTCTGTGAAAGGCAACTTCTCTCCATGTTGCAGTTGGTCCCTATTATACACCTCTGAAACAACACTCCAGAAATCCCTCCTGTCCCTTTCAACATCTGTTGTCCGCCTGATTTTATCAGGCGGTTCCAGGCTGAGATCATTCTGCCCCGAAGCAGCCCCCCTCAAAACATCCAATTCCCTTTCAGCAGCCAGTCTGCGACATCTCCTGGCTTCCTCCTGCTTTTCTGTAAGGAACAGAAGAGCTTCAGTAGGGCTCATGCAGGGAAGAGAAGCTCCACTCTTTGTGTACAGCCCAGTGCTCAGGCTGCAGATCCGTGGCTTTGCACTTGCAGACCCTGAGGCTGTGCTCTCGCTGCTCCAGGCTTTCACAAAGATCAGGAGGTTGTTACCTTGCTGTTCCAAGTCCAGGTATTTTTCCCACTCTACAGTCAAAAGGAGAGACCGAAAAGCCTCTTCTAAGTCTGCTCCAATGCCATCTCTCTCCAAACTGTAGCCTTCATTTGCAATCTCTGCTTTTACCACCCCTCCTCCAGAGTTCAGCAGGGCACACAGGGCACGGGCAAGGGTGTGTTTTTGGTCTTGTTTTGAGGCTTTGGGCATCTTCTGCCTTGCTTTTACACCAAAACACATTTCTCCAACACACAAAACTACTTCAGGATACTCAGTTTCTAAGTGAACCTGGACCCTCTGCTGCAGCTGACACTCTAGAAGATCCAGTCTGGGCCTGAAACAATGATAAAAGAATTACTCAGCCAGCATCTCCTCCAGACCTGATGCAGGACACAGGTTTCCTGCCTTCTCTGCCTCTCCTCCGCGTTGGCTCTGCAGAGGAACATAGCTCTGCTCCTTGCAGCTCTGAGCCATGGCACAGCTAAAGCAGCAGGGACATCACTGTGAGCGACTTTTTGCTGCCAGCCAGCGGAACTTTCCCCTCCAGCTCCACAAACCTTCCCAGTCTGCTGTAACAGCACAGGCTGGCTGACTGATGAGATCTCAGACTCCCCTGGTGTGACAGAGAGAAGGACTTACCTCACCTCTTCTTCTTAGCTCTGGGCTAAAACATCACTATTTGAAATAGCAACTTGAAATTCTTCAATGGCTAAGGTCCACAATGATATGCAGCAAAGCAGCTGGAGCATGTTCCCTGCTTTCTCCTCTTCTTCCTCCCTCTACCAAAGCCTAAGAGAACAAAACTTACTCTGGTCTGCTTTCACTCCTTTGCATTTCCTCTGATGAAGCAGCAGCAGCCACACACTTCCCTGGATCAGTCAGCTCGCTCTGAACTTCCATATCGGTTTGTGCTGGGAGCCCAACCCTGCAGGGCTACTCCTTGCCTCCCCCTGGCACTTCTCTTGTAGCCAAAGCCTGCCAGAGGAAAGAGGCAATTAAAAAAGCAGGTGAGAAGAAATTCCCCAACTTCCAACCTTCACACCCATCATGGCTGGTTCGGTCTGGAAGGCTGCTGTCCCACTGAAGCTGCACAGGTGCAGACACAGCTGCAGAAGCTGGGAAGCAGGACAGCAAGCTCAAAGCTCTGCTGCAGAAGGTTGTGACACTTGCAAGAACCCTGCCTCATGCCAGCTTCAAAATGGAAGTGCTGGCTGGAACAAAGTAGTGTGGGGCTTGAAGTCAGATTGCAACATGAGAGACTTGCTGTTCCAGTTGCTGCTTTTGTGTTTGGGGTTTTGGTGTTGGCTCTTTCCTGTGGGGATGGCAGTGAGAGAGATGGGAATGGGCTGGTTCCCTGCATTTCTGCTTTCTGCTACTGCTTTCCTGCTTTATGCTGCACTTTCCACCCCCCACCAACAGGCTAAGGGAACTGTGCATTATATTATTCAACCTGATCTCCTTCTACAATCAGGTGACTGCCTGGTGAATGTGGGGCAGGCTGTGGATGTGGTCTACCTGGATGTCAGCAAGGCCTTTGACACCATCCCCCCACAGCAAACTCCTGGCCAAGCTGTCAGCCCCTGGCTTGGACAACAGCACTCTGAGCTGGGTTAGGAACTGGCTGGAGGGCTGAGCCCATAGTGTGGTGGAGCTGGAGGCCAGTCACTAGTGGTGTCCCCCAGAGATTAGTGCTGGGCCCCATCCTGTTCAATATCTTCATTGAGGATCTGGATGAGGGGATTGAGTCAGTCATCAGTAAATTTGCAGATCAGTGGAGGTTTGATGGGAAAGACAAAGGCACAAAATCGCTTTCCCCTCCCCCTCGGGGACAGGTAAAAAGGCTCCATTCTTCCCGCCGGCGCTGAAGCCCCTCACATGTATTCACCCTGCGGGGAAGCCCGCGCTGAGATTTGGAACCGTGATGGGCTGGGTTCTTTGTGCCCAATGTGTATTGCCACCGGACACAGTGTCTAGGGAAACCTTAACTAGAGTGACCAGAAAGTGGTCTGGGGTCTCATTTTCTCTCTCTCATTTTGGCCCTCATCATTTTGGATCAGTTTTGGTGCTCATTTTGGACTCGCTCTGCTCTCACTCTGGATTCGTGGTGAAATTGGAGAGATCAGCTCTCGGACCTGACTTCTCCCCAGACCTGGCTACCCTGGGGTCCTGCTCTCTGCCTGCTGCCGGAGTGACCCTGCCTGCCGTAGAACTGCGGCTGTTGGCTGGGACGGGCAGGCAGTGCGGCTTTCCCTTGCACTGCTCAGTGCGGCTACACAAATTTTGCCCCTTGGGAGCTGCATCGAAGGACACTTTGATTTTGGAAGGTGTCTTTTCCTTTGGATTTGTACCCCATTATCCACACAATGGATTATCAACTAGGCAAGATCTTCAAATTCCTGCTCCGTCCTGCTGAGTACAACCTGGCATTGTCATCAGCTTTCCCTAGGGTCCTGCCTTGCCTCTGTTTTATCAGTGGGGTGAAGCCATTTTGTGCCTTAGCCTTTCCCATTCTCTGAATTCCCTAAATTGTACTAAGTTGCCCATATGAATCCTTGTAGAATTCGTAGCCAAAGAGAACCTGTAAACAAATTGCATCAGTTTTGTACATAGTTTTGGGGCAGGGTTATAGAGAAAATAAAGATAACCATAATTCCCACCTCGTTAATTCAATCCCAATCAAATCACAAACTCAGATTAGAAAGTTCAGCAGGAAAATGGTTTTGAGCTTTCGATTTTGTATTGTGGAACATGAAACAGAAGACGGTAAGGAAAGAAGCAGAAGTTTATACACAAATATGAAAGAGAGAAGGTTAATACAAGAAGAATACAGGAGGGAAACCACAGTTGATAACTTGTTAGCCGGAGCTGAGTGCGCACGCAGAAGACACATCTGCATCTAGAAATGAGTTCCCGGAAAACAGAGGACTATGTTAATGATCTCCGGGAAAAGCAAGGAGCGTCCGTTCTGTGCGCTTTGTAACGCAGCTGGTTTAGACTGGACTAAACTGGATTCAGCTGATTGCGCTGCACCGTTCCCTTGCCTTCCTTACCGATCCCTCCCGTCGCGTCGCGTCCCGTCCGTTCCGGTCCGGTCCGTCCCGTCCCGTCCCGTCCCGTTCCGCCCCGCCCCGTTCCTCCCCGCCCCGCCCCGCCTCGCCCCGCCCCGTTCCTCCCCGCCCCGTTCCTCCTAGCGGAAGTCTTCGGCACGGCTGCGTCCTCCCGGCCCCCAGCGCTGCCATTGGCTGTCCGCAGCCAGGGGTGGGTCAAAGGCAGCTCCGGCTCGGCTCGGCGCGCCTGCGCCTTGGAGAGTGGTGGAGGTGTGCGTGGAGCCGAGTAGGGAAGACCAGCGCTGGGAGTGGGGGGACTTGCACAAGAAGGACATCTGAGGCTGAGGACTGTGGGTGAAGGGGGAAACTGGAGTTGAGGAGATTGTCTAAGAGGCTGGGGGGATGCAGAGAGCTTAGCAGGGCTCGGATAGGGCATTGGGGCTGAGGGAGATGCATGGACTGGGGTGGAGGGAGGAACCGGGGACGAGAGCAGCCAAAGGCCTGGGCTGAGAGTGTAGGGAGAGAGAGATGGCAAATGGGCTGCAAATGGGTGGCCTGAGGGAGGGATTGGATCCAAAGAGGCTTCTGGAGCCTTGGAGAGCTACTGACTCGAGCGACATTTCCAGGTATGAGTTTTGTTCCTCTTGCTCTGCCTGGTACCAGCTCTCCTGAGCGCTTTGGAGTCCCAGCTCATGAGAGGCCTCCCCTGGCTCCAGCTCAGTTCTGTCGGGCATGGCACCCTCCTCCCTTCCCTTGCTGCCCTGCTGAATCTGCTTCATCCCCTTCTGATCTGTAACAGTGGGAGGTGATGAACCAAGGCCTTGCTTGATGGATGAGCAGCACAAAGCTTTTATCTGCTGCAGGCTGGCTGATGAGCCACAGCCTTAACTGATGGCTGTGCTCCTACCTGTTGGGGTGCCAGTGAGTGTGGGCAAGGGGGAGGGAGAAGTGGTTTGCTGGCTTA
Organism: Colaptes auratus; assembly: GCA_015227895.2. Lineage (NCBI taxonomy): Eukaryota > Metazoa > Chordata > Aves > Piciformes > Picidae > Colaptes > Colaptes auratus. The sequence goes on from JAAWVA010000036.1 coordinate 3,761,886, forward strand.
GCTGAAGCTGTTTGGGAAAAGCAGTGGAGAGGTTTTGCCTGTGTCACATCACTAACGTGGCTTTGTCTGTCCTGCAGCTTTGGAGAGACCTCATCTGTGCTGCTGGGGCAAGCTGCCATCTCCTCCATGCTGCTGTACTGCAGAGGTGGGTGCAGGAAGGCAGAAAGAGCAACTTGGGGCTTGAGTTGTGTGTTTTGTAGCAGCCACTCCTGACTCAGCTTCCAAGGGACAGTGTGAACCTACTGCAAATGCTGTCCCAGAGAAAGCCAGAATCAGCCCAGAAGCCAGGTTAATGTCTGTATGTTGGGGTGGGGAGGTGTCTCTGTGTGTGTTTTTCCTCCTCCAGTTCCAGACGTGGGAGCAAGCTCCCTATGGAATGGAAAGTCACCTGCCCACAGCAGTGATGAGTGAAGTATAGTCTGAACTGGTATTGCTGAGACTGTGTCTCTGCTCTGACCAGGGCATGATCACGTAATCTTCTCTCTGAGCTGTTTTAAGCTAAGTTCATCTGGAGTCAACAGCTTTGCTGCTGCTTGAAACTTTTTGGTGCACCCTAAACAAGTTATAGAAAAAAATATTAAGGAGTGTTAGTAATTTCTTATACCAGAAGAAACCAAAACCCTTGATTTGAGAAGTGAGTGGTTGATATACTTGGCTGGTTCCCTGTATCCCACTGCAGCCCTGGGTTTCTCGGTTGTCCTGTTGTGTGTGATGCATCTTAGCAACTCCAGATCCTCTGCCAAGAATTGCTTAGCATAGACTCTGCCCCTTTCTAGGAACTCGTTTGATGAAATACACCTCACCTTAGAAAAGTTATGAGTATGTATTAGAGGATGGAGTACATAAAGGGAAAGAGAGTTGTGTATGGGGTGCGTGTTGGTAGAGCACAGACTCCCCGAGCCCCCAGCGCTGTTTGCTTGCCTTTTATTGCCATTCATAAAATAATTATTAACTAAATTGGATTGGTTATTCATAACAACCTGAAAGCAGCAACCAGAACAGGAAGCCTCTCCTCTTACACTCTGATCTCCAGAATACTTTGCTGCAGCCAGCACTTTCCTTTTGACACTGGCATGTGGCAGGATGGGCTTGAATGACAGCAGCAGGTTTCAACTCAAGCCGTGACAGCTGAGCAGTAGCACCATGGGGCTTTGGCTTTAATGGTGACCTGGCAGTGCTGGGTAATGGTTGATCACCTTCAAAGGCCTTTTCTAGCCTAAATGATTCTGTTCTCTTCTAACATACTGACTGACAATCGATTTAATGTGGGCTGGGGAAGCTCCCCAGGAATGTCTGGGCTTTTAGAGAGGAACAAGGATGTCCTTCTATTTCAGGGAGTGGAAACATCTCCAGCCTCTAACCCCATCACGAGGAACTTCGTTGCAGGAACAATAAGTGCAGATCTGAAATTGCTCTGGATGCGATCCAGACCAAGAGATTAGTTAAAAGCTTTTCCTCTTCCTGCACAGATTCAGGAATAATACCAAACACAATGCTGCGCTCCAAGCCAGCAAAATTCTGGATGCTGTCAATAACAGCATGCTCCCTCCAGGAGTTGCTCTCCATTGTCAGGAATGGTATCCTTGAATTAAGTCCTAAACTTTCTGCCAGCAAGCTCCAGGGGGCATTTGCCTGTCCATCTGTATCTCTGCAGAACAGCACAGCAATATCCTTTGCTGAGTAGCCCTCCCTGAGGTATTGTCTACAGTGTCCTGACACATACTGACCTGTTTCAGTAAATCTTATCTGCTGTATTTCTAACCTGCCTGTCACAGGGTGAGCACAGGTAGCCCTCTCTACCAAGCTTCTCAGATGTGGGGTGGGAATCCCCTGGCTAGGATGCTCTACAATCTCTCTCATTCTGTCTCTTACATAGCCATAGATGCTGCTGGCACTGCGAACCACATTGGTCAGCGATTCAACAGGATCATGCTGACCTACATCTGGAAGGCCAGTTGGGAAGCTGTGACTTGTCTGGAAGTAATCCAAGAAAATCCAGAGATAGCCAGGCTCAGAGAGGTCTTGTGATGAAGTTAATCTCAAGGCTTTCCCATACCAATCACCCTCCTGATCTCGGAAACTCTGTGCTTCATCAATGATTATGTGCTTCACAGTGCTGAAGCTCTTCTTCAAAAACTCTTCTCTTGTCACAGCCTTGAAATATGTTTTCCGCCTTCAGGAGAGACCCAAGTGCATTAAAAGCCACCTCTGCATTGCAAACTGCTTGCTGCTGGTTATACCTGATCAGAACAATGTGCACATCTGTCACACTGGGGTCACAATGCTGTGGTGTTGGACCAAAGGGCACGGCCACTGTAAGTGAAGCTCAGTTCAACACCACCTAAGGAAAATGAAGGTGCACAAGTCCATGGGACCTGAGAAGAACCACCCATGGGGCCTGAGGGAACAGGTGGCTGCAGCTGCCAAGCTGCTGTCCATCATATCTAAGGTGTCATGGCAGTCTGGTGAAGTTCTCACTGACTGGGAGATGGGAAAAAATCCTCTTGTCCTAAAGGGATATGAGGCAGACCCAGGGAACTGCAAGATACTCGGTCTCACCACTATGCCTGGCAAGATCTGGTGGCCTTCTATGATGGGACAACAGTGTTGATGGACAATAGAAAGGTAGACTCCCACTGTTTGAAGGGGGCTATAGGAGAGCTGTAGCCTTTTCACAAAGGCAGGTGACTGGACAAGGAGAATGGCTGCAAGCTGGATTTATATTGGACATAAGGTATAGATGCTTCCCCAGGAGGGTGCTAAGGGACTGGAGTAGGTTGCCCAGAGAACTTTTGGAAGCTCCAAGACTGGAGTTGGTCAAAGTCAGCCTGGATGGGGCCCTGAGCAACCCAGTCTAGGAGACCAGTGGAACTAGATGACCTTTAAGGCCCCCTCCTACCCAAAGCATTCTATGATGCCAGACTGGTCAGTACTGGGGGTGGATCAAAGAGCATCCCACATACACTAATCAGCACTCAGCTAGTCAGAAGTGCTGGTGAAATACCAGGGAGTTGAAATGAGTACCTGGAGGAAACACTTACCGCACAAAATCTCTCAGACCCTTGGTCTCGCAGATATAAAGAACTTCCTCTCGTGAGCACGGCAGCATGGTTCTTAATTGCTCCACGATCTTCAGGGCCAACACAGTTTTCCCTGTTCCTGGTAGGCCATACACATAGAGCTTCTTAGCTCTGTGAAGATTTTCTGACAGCACCTGGTATTGTCTGAGGGTCAAGAGGTTCAGAAACTCAGAACCAACTCGGTCACTTAAAAAGGACTTGAAAGACAGCAGAGCGACTGTGAGAGCATGCAAGAGGTCCCTCAGGTTGTCCCTGCTGACCAGGCTGTAGCCAGGGGGATACTTCTGTTCAATGTTCTGATCCCACTCTTCTCCACAGCTACCCTGGGCAGGCAATGTCAGCAGCTTGGGTATTACACACAGCTTGTGGATATAGCCTCCTCTGTTGACTAACTTCTCCTTCAGCCTCTGGGCTGTGCTCCTGGAGTACACAACCAAGGCCTCTGAGATCTGCTGGCAGACTGTATAAAGGATAGGTGGCCTGTCCTTGGCTACCTGGAGAACATCACAAATGATGAGGTGGTTTGCTGGCGAGCCGACATCAACAGCCCAGCTCCTGGAAAATATCAGAACTCCCTCTGAGAGGGACTGGAGTTGGCTTTCAATTAAGGTATCCAATCCTGGATGCTCCTGGAGGAGATCTTCCCTGAGTTTTTCTGGGGTATAGGTGATGCTGGCAGGTCTCACTGGGAAGGCAAAGCAGAAGAAACAGAGTTGGTGTGAGGCAGGCAGATGCAGCCCTCTGAAATGGTACTGGGGGAGGACAAGGCCTGTGAGGAGGGGCTGAGGGAGCTGGGGTTGTTCAGCCTACAGAAAAGGAGGCTGAAGGGACACCTTCAGGCATGGGACTGGCTGTTGCCAGTCTTGTTCAGGAGACCCAGTGAGTGAAGAAAGAGACAATACCAGGTCCATCCTGAAGGCCCTGGACACCAGGCTTTTCTTGCACTACCACAGCAATGGTGGCCTGCAAGCAGCAGCAGCAGCCTCTCCACTCTGCCCCCAGCCACTTGCTGTATTGGTATTGGGCTGATCCCAAGGCACCTTCTGCTCTCATGATCCCTTCTTTCATTGAATTGTGAAAAGACACTGGCAGGGCTCAGCTCAGGCCCCAGAGTTCAGCAGTCTGAGCTCAGGCACCCCCATCAACAGCTGGCACAAGGTCAATCCCTGGCCAAGGAGCTCCTCAGGCATTTGAGTGCAATGCTGCTGTCAGGGCTGCAAAGCACTTGCATCTCTCTCACCTCTTTAAAGAATGTCTTCAATCTCTTTCACCTAGGCCAAGCCCTTGAGATTCAGCCTGCAAACTACCAGAGAGTGGAAGCAATGTGCAGACCCACCTGGAAAGAGGTTCTCACAAAGGGTAGCAGCACTGTCAGCTCCTTGGTGTGAATAAACTGCCTTGGCAAGAGGCGGCCTCCCTGTCAGACTCAGCTCTTGCCTAAAGGTCAAAGAAAGCCTTGCAAGATCTGGAAGGAACAGACAGAGAGACCTGTGATACAGCAGGGGCATTTGCTGCCCCTCAGGGCAAGAGCCACAGGCTGGCCTCACTCCTGCTGCTTTTGGGTCTTTTGCTCATCCTGGAAAGGAGAAATGCAAAGCAGAGACAGAGACCTTGCAGCTCACATGGACAGCAGTTGATCAGCAACAGAACAGGCTCAGGTCTTGGGCCATGGGGCAGTGCTTGGTTTCCTTCTCTCCTCAGCTGCTGTGATGACCTCCCATTTTCAAAAAGGGTAAGAAGGAGGAACCAGGGAACTACAGGCCGGTCAGTCTCACCTCTGTGCCCGGAAAGATCATGGAGCAGATCCTCCTGAGGCACTACTGACTCAGAAGAGTAGTGAAGAGGTGATTGGAGCAGTCAGCATGGCTTTGCCAAGGGCAAATCCTGCCTGACAAACCTGGTGGCCTTCTATGAACAGGTGACAGCATAATAGATGAGGGGGAGCAACTGATGTCGTTTACCTGGACCTGAGCAAAGCCTTTGACACTGTCCCACACCACATCCTGGTCTCCAAGCTGGTGACACACGGGTTTGATGGATGGACCACCAGATGGATAAGGAACTGGCTTGATGGCCGTACCCAAAGAGTGGCTGTCAACGGGTCCATGTCCCAGTGGAGGCCAGTGACAAGCGGAGTCCCTCAGGGATCAGTCCTGGGACCAGTCTTGTTCAAAATCTTTGTGGGTGACATGGACAGTTTGCTGACATGGAAAGTTTGCTGATGACACCAAGCTGTGTGGTGCAGCAGACACGCTGGAGGGAAGGGATGCCATCCAGAGGGACCTTGACAGGCTGGAGAGGTGGGCACAGGCCAACCTCATGAGCTTCAACAAGACCAAGTGCAGGTCCTGCATCTGGGTCGAGGCAATCCCAGGCACAAATACAGGCTGGGCAGTGACTGGCTGGGGAGCAGCCCAGAGGAGAGAGACTTGGGGGTGCTGGTGGACGAGAAGCTCAACATGAGCTCTCAATGTGCACTTGCAGCCGGAAAGCCAATCGATCCTGGGCTGCATCAGGAGAAGTGTGGCCAGCAGGTCAAGGGAGGTGATTCTCCCCCTCTACTCAGCTCTGGTGAGACCCACCTGGAGTACTGCGTCCAGTTCTGGAGCCCCTATTACAAGAGGGATCTGGAGGTGCTGGAGCGTGTCCAGAGAAGGGCCACGAGGATGATCAGAGGGCTGGAGCACCTCTCCTATGAGGACAGACTGAAGGAGTTGGGGCTGTTCAGCCTGGAGAAGAGAAGGCTCCGAGGTGACCTCATTGTGGCCTTCCAGTATCTGAAGGGGGCCTACAAAGGCTGGGGAGGGACTTTTCAGACTATCAGGGAGTGATAGGACTAGGGGGAATGGGATGAAGCTGGAGGTGGGGAGATTCAGGCTAGATGTGAGGAGGAAGTTCTTCACCGTGAGAGTGGTGAAGCCCTGGAATGGGTTGTCCAGGGAGGTGGTTGAGGCCCCGTCCCTTGCGGTGTTTAAGACCAGGCTGGACGAGGCTCTGTCCAGCCTGATCTAGGGTAGAGTGTCCCTGCCCATGGCAGGGGGGTTGGAACTAGATGATCCTTGTGGTCCCTTCCAACCCTAACTGAAACTATGAAACTATAAACTATGAAACTATGACCTCTTGCCTCTGTTAGTGGTGCTCCTCTCACTGCCCAGGGAGCAACTGCTCTGTCCACAGTGCTCAGCTGATTTGAGTGGCAGCAGCTGTAGGCAAAGCATTAATAAATTGCTGGTCACCAGCAGCTGCTGCAGCCTGCAGCAAGCATTCAGGAAAGCAGCAGCAGCAAGACAGGGATTTAGCAAGCACCTGAAGCACTCAAGGGGTTGGCCAGGCCACAAAGAAGCTTGAAAGGCAGGTAAGACTGTCACAGGCAAACAACACTGCCAGGCCAGCAGCAAGACAAGAAAGGGAAACATGGAAAAGGGCGAGGCATTGTTATCCTTTCTGGGACCTGGATCAGTATCGGTCATCTTCTTAATCCACTCCTTTGTTCTCAGTCTCCTGATTGTGTCATGTTCCATGAGCCATGAGTCCGGGGCTTCAGCAAACAGGACACAGCTGTAGGGCAGAACTTTCATAGCACAGACGTGGCCACGGCGCTCTCCATCCGCTCCACACACTGGGAGTAGTTTGTGGTAATAGTCCACGTGGCAGATGTCATCCATCTGGCACATGTGGAAGGCAGTTAAATAGCGTTTAATGGATTTGATGAGATCTGTTAGCGTTCTCTGCTCCTCATCATCACAGCTGAATCCCTGCACTCTGCCATCATCATCCACCCCGATCCACAGATAGCCACCGTCTGCACTGGCAAACCCAGCAATATACTGAGGCAGCACCTCGCTGACACGAGTCAGGTAGTTGTCAGTTGAGTAGTGCTTAAATGCCACATATCTTGACTCTCTGAAAGGCAACTTCTCTCCATGATGCAGTTGGTCCCTATCATACACCTCTGAAACAACACTCCAGATCTCTCTCCTCTCCCCTTCAACATCTGTTGTCCGCCTGATTTTATCAGGTGGTTCCAGGCTGCTATCTCTTTCAGCATCTCTTGTACAGCTGATTGCATCAGGTGCTTCCAGGCTGAGATCATTCTGCCTTGATGTACCCCTCCTGTAAGCCTCATATTCCCTTTCAGCCAGGCTGCCATTCCTCCTGGCTTCCTCCTGCTTTTCTGTAAGAAACAGAAGAGCTTCAGTAGGGCTCATGCAGGGAAGAGATGCTCCACTCTTTGTGTACAGCCCAGTGCTCAGGCTGCAGATCCGTGGCTTTGCACTTGCAGACCCTGAGGCTGCGCTCTCGCTGCTCCAGGCTTTCACAAAGATCAGGAGGTTGTTACCTTGCTGTTCCAAGTCCAGGTATTTTTCCCACTCTACAGTCAAAAGGAGAGACCGAAAAGCCTCTTCTAAGTCTGCTCCAATGCCATCTCTCTCCAAACTGTAGCCTTCATTTGCAATCTCTGCTTTTACCACCCCTCCTCCAGAGTTCAGCAGGGCACACAGGGCATGGGCAAGGGTGTGTTTTTGGTCTTGTTTTGAGGCTTTGGGCATCTTCTGCCTTGCTTTTACACCAAAACACATTTCTCCAACACACAAAACTACTTCAGGATACTCGGTTTCTAAGTGACGCCGGATCCTCTGACACATGTGATAGTCTTCAAGAGCCAGCATAAGCCTGAAACAATGATAAAAGAATTACTCAGCATTCATGCTGCAACACCAAACTTCCAGAGACTACCAAAGACTTTAGCTAGAGTGTGGCCATCGTGTTAACAATAAAGATACAAGTCATAGAGATGAGGGCAATGTGGATTTTCCTCCCCTTGCAAAGCAGACAGAGGGCTTCAAACTGGAATTTGACCCCATGGACTGCATGGCCTTTCTTCCTCCCCTGGAATGACTCAGGAAAGGTTGTACTAAGCCTCACCTCCATCTGAAGAGCCCAGTGATCCTACTGATTAATAATCAATAAATAATAACAAGCAACCCTTAACTTCTAGCTCTCCTTGGCTACCCTTGCTAACCTCTGCTGATGGCCACTTGGCACTCAGCCAGTTGGCAAGTTCACTGAAGTGGTGCCAGACTACACTAGCATCACATTGAAGCCAATCCCTTAACATGCAATCCAGCCCCTTGCTCCAGAGGACAAAAGCACCTGGAAAGAAATTCAGCTGTGCCTAGAAGAGACACAGCCTGGGACAGGACTGCAGCTTATTTCCAGCAGCACACATTGGCTTCATACCTGGCCAGGAGGAAGGCATGAGAGCTGTAGGGCACAAAATCTCCAGCAAGCATCTTCTCCAGATCTGACCCAGGACACAGGTTTCCAGCCTTCTCTGCCTCTCCTCTGAGTTGGCTCTGCTGAGGAATATAGCTCTCCTACTTGCAGCTCTGAGCCATGGCACAGCTAAAACAGCAGGGACATCACTGTGAGCTACTTTTTGCTGCCAGCCAGAGGAACTTTCCCCTCCAGCTCCACAAACCTTCCCAGTCTGCTGTAACAGCACAGGCTGGCTGACTGATGAGATCTCAGACTCCCCTGGTGTGACAGAGAGAAGGACTTACCTCACCTCTTCTTCTTAGCTCTGGGCTAAAACATCACTATTTGAAATAGCAACTTGAAATTCTTCAATGGCTAAGGTCCACAATGATATGCAGCAAAGCAGCTGGAGCATGTTCCCTGCTTTCTCCCTCTACCAAAACCTAGGAGAACAAAGCTTACTCTGGTCTGCTTTCACTCCTTTGCATTTCCTCTGATGAAGCAGCAGCAGCCACACACTTCCCTGGATCAGTCAGCTCGCTCTGAACTTCCATATCGGTTTGTGCTGGGAGCCCAACCCTGCAGGGCTACTCCTTGCCTCCCCCTGGCACTTCTCTTGTAGCCAAAGCCTGCCAGAGGAAAGAGGCAATTAAAAAAGCAGGTGAGAAGAAATTCCCCAACTTCCAACCTTCACACCCATCATGGCTGGTTCGGTCTGGAAGGCTGCTGTCCCACTGAAGCTGCACAGGTGCAGACAGTTGCAGAAGCTGGGAAGCAGGACAGCAAGCTCAAAGCTCTGCTGCAGAAGGTGGTTGTGACACTTGCAAGAACCCTGCCTCATGCCAGCTTCAAAATGGAAGTGCTGGCTGGAACAAAGTAGTGTGGGGCTTGAAGTCAGATTGCAACATGAGAGACTTGCTGTTCCAGTTGCTGCTTTTGTGTTTGGGGTTTTGGTGTTGGCTCTTTCCTGTGGGGATGGCAGTGAGAGAGATGGGAATGGGCTGGTTCCCTGCATTTCTGCTTTCTGCTACTGCTTTCCTGCTTTATGCTGCACTTTCTGCCCCCCACCAACAGGCTAAGGGAACTGTGCATTTTATTATTAGCTAATGTGACTGTGCATGTCAGGTGGATTTTATTGAAATGCCCTAAGGAGGGAGGCTAAATACCTTTTGATGAGAATATGCCAACTACCAGGGTGGCCAAAAGTTTTTCTTGCAGCTTCAGCAACCACCAGATTAGTTATTAAAGTGTTTTTTGGAACACATAACTCCAATGTAAGGAACAGTGGAAGCAAAAAATTCAGAGTACAAAGTTCAGCAGGAAAATGCTTTTGAGTTTTCGATTTTGTATTGTGGAAGATGAAACAGAAGAGGGTAAGGAAAGAAGCAGAAGTTTATACACAAATATGAAAGAGAGAAAGTTAATACAACAATTAGAATACAGGAGAGAAACCACAGTTGATAACTTGTTAGCCGGAGCCGAGTCCACACAGACACATCTGCATCTAGAAATGAGTTCCCGGAAAACTGAGGAATATGTTAATGACCTCCGGGAAAAGCAAAGAGCCTGCGTTCTGTGTGCTTTAGAAGGCTGCATCCAAACCATCTTTGGTATGCACATGCTCTGTGGAATGATTTTCCCAGGCATGTCGGCGCCGAGCAGAACGCCTGCCTCGCTGAAATCTCCACACTGCAATCAGAGAGTTCAAATCCCACATTTTCGGTAACCAAAGAGATCTCAGCTCGTGCACTGCTCCCCTTCCTTACCTTGAGCCTTGTGTTTCATCTGTTCATCTCCCCTCAGACTCCATTCTGGTGTCCCAGGCCTGCCCTAATTCAACCCAAAGTAGTGTTTTTCGCAGCTGACGTTTTCACGGGAGGTGCCCAGCAGCAGCGATTGCGGACTTCCCCCTTCGCTCAGACGTCTCCTCTGTCGCACACAGTCACAGTGAAGCCCACAGGCATGTGGGGGGCTTGTAAAACTTTTCTCTCGTGAATTCGGCTTTTCCCTCTGTACTTACGTGTCTGCCGCTGGAAAAGAGACCTCGGCTCGGCTGAGGGTGAAAGCGAAGTCACTGAGGAACGGAAGGGTGACAACACAGAGCTCAGTGTAGTGGTGCCGCCGGACTGAGCTGAGCTGCACTAAACAGTGCTGGTTTAGATTAGACTGGATCCGGCGCAGCACCGTCCCGTCCCGTTCCGTTACTCCAATCAGAAGGCTTCGGCACCGCCCCAGCGCTGCCATTGGCTGTCCGCAGCCGGGGGTGGGGCAAAGGCGGCTCCGGCTCGGCGCGGCGGCTCCTGGGAGAGCGGCGGCGTGCGTGGTGCCGGGTGGTGAAGTGCAGGGCTGGGAGTGGGGGAGCCTACAGAGGAAGAACATCTGAGGCTGAGGACTGTGGGTGAAGGGGGAAACTGGAGGTGAGGAGATTGGCTGGGGGGATTGAAGGGAATGGAGCAGGGCTCGGATAGGGCATTGGGGCTGAGGGAGATGCATGGACAGAGGGGAAGGAAGGAACCGGGGACGAGAGCAGCCAGAGGCCTAGGGTGAGAATGTAGGGAGAGAGATAACAAATAGGCTGCAAATGGGTGGCCTGAGGGAGGAGTTGGATCCAAAGAGGCCTCTGGAGCCTTGGAGAGCTACTGACTCGAGCGACATTTCCAGGTATGAGTTTTGTTCCTCTTGCTCTGCCTGGTACCAGCTCTCCTGAGCGCTTTGGAGTCCCAGCTCATGAGAGGCCTCCCCTGGCTCCAGCTCAGTTCTGTCGGGCATGGCACCCTCCTCCCTTCCCTTGCTGCCCTGCTGAATCTGCTTCATCCCCTTCTGATCTGTAACAGTGGGAGGTGATGAACCAAGGCCTTGCTTGATGGATGAGCAGCACAAAGCTTTTATCTGCTGCAGGCTGGCTGATGAGCCGCAGCTTTAACTGACGGCTGTGCTCCTGCCTGTTGGGGTGCCAGTGAGTGTGGGGAAGGGGGAGGGAGAAGTGGTTTGCTGGCTTAGCTGAAGCTGTTTGGGAAAAGCAGTGGAGAGGTTTTGCCTGTGTCACATCACCAACGTGGCTTTGTCTGTCCTGCAGCTCTGGAGAGACCTCATCTGTGCTGCTGGGGCAAGCTGCCATCTCCTCCATGCTGCTGTGCTGAAGAGGTGGGTGCAGGAAGGCAGAAAGAGCAACCTGGGGCTTGAGTTGTGTGTTTTGTAGCAGCCACTCCTGACTCAGCTTCCAAGGGACAGTGTGAACCTACTGCAAATGCTGTCCCGAAGAAAGCCAGAATCAGCCCAGAAGCCAGGTTAATGTCTGTATGTTGGGGTGGGGGAGGTGTCTCTGTGTGTGTTTTTCCTCCTCCAGTTCCAGACGTGGGAGCAAGCTCCCTATGGAATGGAAAGTCACCTGCCCACAGCAGTGATGAGTGAAGTATAGTCTGAACTGGTATTGCTGAGACTGTGTCTCTGCTCTGACCAGGGCATGATCACATAATCTTCTCTCTGAGCTGTTTTAAGCTAAGTTCATCTGGAGTCAACAGCTTTGCTGCTGCTTGAAACTTTTTGGTGCACCCTAAACAAGTTATAGAAAAAGAATATTAAGGAGTGTTAGTAATTTCTTATACCAGAAGAAACCAAAACCCTTGATTTGAGGAGTGGTTGATATACTTGGCTGGTTCCATGTATCCCACTGCAGCCCTGGGTTTCTCGGTTGTCCTGTTGTGTGTGATGCGTCTTAGGAACTCCAGATCCTCTGCCACTGCACCTTCCCCTTCTGTACATGGAGCCTGAGCTGTCTGGGTCTGTGGACACCTCATGGGCAGCTGGTTCAGCTGTGCTCTCATCCAGTGACTGCCAGCTTGGAAGCAGGAGTTGTTTTGGAAGCGAGTTGCAGTGTGGTGCCCAGCCCTGGTGCTCTGCTCTCTGTGAAGTGCAGCCCTATTGGGGCCTGGGCTCATCAAGTAGTGGAAAAAAATCAGGAGGTATGCTCTGATCTCATCTCTGTTCTCTTCCAGGTCTTGAGGACACCTTTACATTCACTCTGTGGGGAGTCTGTACCTAGGGGATGAGTTCTGGTGGTTTTCTCCTAACGGGAGGATGGTTGGTTGGCAGGTGTGGAACAGGACTGAGCAGCTAAGTCACTGCTTTTGAGAGTGTCTGATGAGGCTGTGGCTTGGGGTCACTGAATATTTGTTAGCAGACTTGGTGTGCTCGACTATGCCTGGGAGGGCTGCTGGATGGGTGACAGAAATGCTTGATGAACACTTCTGCCTTCCCAAATGGAAGAGAATAGGAATAACTGAGAGAGACTGATGGGTTGTGAAAGGAACTAAAGCAACTGGGATGGAAAGAGCAATGCCATGGACTAGAGACAAAGAGAGACAAGCCAATATGGAACCCAACCCCTGATGGTCATAGAGGGTCACCACCGATGCTGGGGGCAGGCACTGGGGAAGTCTCAGGCTGGACTCAGCAGCAGATGCAAACCAGATGCAGGAGCTGGATGCTGGAACTGGACTCAGGAACACAATAGATTGGGGTGGAAGAGAGAATGGACAGAGCCCTCCTCAAGCACTGGCTATCGAAGAGGCTTGATCCTGGTGATCCCTCAACCTGAGCCTGAAGATGCCTTCAATAGGATGGAATCCCTTGTTGGGCAGCTGAGGGTCACTTGTCCTGTCTGCTCCTCCCTGCAGGTGCCACCTCTGCCTTCCTGTGCCCCAAGATGGGGCACAGGCTGTGGCAGTGCCCTTGGTGTGCTCAGGAGCAAATCTAAGGCAGAGCCTTTGTGCAGTCCAGCCCTTGGCAGGAGCTCTCCCCATCAGCTTCTCCCTGCTAGAAGCAGCCTCTGGCTGTGCAGACCTGCCCTGAACTGCAGAAAGTGCTTGAGTGAGCAGAGCCTGAGCTGGGCAGGGACAGCACTGAGCAGAACTGGTTCTGGTCTAGCTCACACCAAGTCAAGTTCTGGCAGTGATGTACTGGGCAGCTCCAGGGCTGCTGTTAATGTGATTGTAATGAACTAATTGGAATGAGCCTGTGTGATACCTGACTGTAGAGAGCTCACCAGATAGTGTAAGTCCAAAGGTTGGTTTAATAAAGTTGGTGTTTGAAGAAAAAAAGACTTTTATGGTCTATCTTCAGAGCATCCTATACTCACAGTCTGCTTTGGGTGGAAAGAGACCTTTCAAGGCCACCCAGTCCAACCCCCCCTGCAGTCAGCAGGGACATCTACAACTCGAGCAGACTGCACAGAGCCCCAAACCTGACGTGCAATGGTGCCAGGGATGGGGCAGCTGCCACCTCTTTGGGTACCCTTGGCCAGGCTCTCCCCACCCTCAGTGTCAAACATTTCTCCCTTCTCTCCAGTCTGAATCTCCCTCTTTTGACTTCAAGCTATCACCCCTTGTCCTGTCACAACTGGCCCTGCTCAAAGGTCTAGCCCCAGCTTTCTGATCTCTTATGTAAGTCATGGAAACCCACCAGAAGGTCTCTGTGGAGCCTTCTCTTCTCCAGGCTGCCTAAGCCCAATTCTCTGAGCCTGGTCTCACAGCAGAGGGCTTCCACCCCTGCCAGCATTGCTGTGGGCTCCTCTGGCCCTGCTCTAACAGGTCCCTGTCTGTGCTGAGGATTCCAGAGCTGCCCCAGCACTGCAGGGGATGTCTCAGCAGAGCACAGCAGAGGGGCAGAATCCCCAGGACAGGCTGGGGCTGTGCTGGCAGTGCTCTGTGCTGGCTCATCTCCAGTTTTTCTTGTCTCAGCCTCCCAAAGTCCTCCAACAGGGCTGATCTCCAGCCCTTCATCCCCAGCCTGGATTGATACTGGGGGTTGCCCTGACCCAGGGGCAGGACCTTGACCTTGGCCTTATTGAATCTCCTGAGGTTCACACATCCCCACTTTTCAGCTTTTCCAGGTCTCTCTGGGTGGATTTTGTCCCTCAGCTGTGTCAACTGCACCACTCAGTTTGGTGTCATCTGCAAACTTGCTGAGGGTGCCTTGATCTTGATGCATCACTGACGAAGATACTGAACAATACAAACCCCTGAGGGGACACCACTGGTCATCCATTTCCATCTGGACATTGAGCTGTTGACCACCACCTTCTGGCTGTGAGCAATCATGGCTTTAATGACACTGCTACAGCTGAAAGGTCAACCAGAATGTCTGAGCAGGCAACGACCCAACAGGAGAACCTTGCCACAGCTTGGCAGTGGCCAGGAATCTCCGAAGCACCACCCAAAGGAGCTCTGGAGCTCCCCGATGAGCTGCAGTGGTTGAAGTAGCTCCTGTGGCACATAGGAGGCTGTGCCAGCCCCGGGGCTGCATCTCTGGGAGCGCAGGGCAGAGGCCCTTCAGCTCTCGGGGGAGTAGAGTTTGACCAGGTGCTGGAGCTCGGTGGCGTAGCCTGTGACGGGGCAGCTCTGGTGGGCCTTGACGTGGCTGTAGATGCAGCGGTAGCAGAACACAAAGCCAGAGGTGGACAGGGCCGTGGCGTTGACGCGGGTTTTGCGGCAGAGAGGGCAAACGGTCTTCAGCTTGGGCAGGAGAGCCGAGGCGGCCGCGTGGTCCAGGTGCACCGGGGGCGGGGGCGTGGGGAGCGCCGTCAGAGATCTGATGGTCTCCTGGTTCTCCGAGGAGTACCACCAGTCCAGGAACTGGAGGAAGAAGACGCTGACAGACAGCCCAGTGGACAGGGAGAAGGCAGCGCCCCCCAGCGCCTTCCTCGCCGCCGACTGCACTCGTGATTTAATGCTGTCAGAGAGGAGACAGAGACACTGTTACTCCTGCCCCTTTGTGCAGCTGCAGCCCACAGCCAAAAGGACTTGGGGAGCTAAGCTCAGAATCCCAGCACCGTGGGGGTTGGAAGGGACCTGTGGGGATTATCCATTCCAACCCCCCTGCTAAAGCAGGGCACCCACAGCAGCTTGCCCAGGCGCACCATGGCCCAGGTGGTGGCTTTGGAAGCTCTCCACACAAGGAGACTCCACAACCTCTCTGGACAGCCTGCTTCAGGCTCCAGCACCCTCAAAGTCACAGCTTTATACAGCTTCTGAATGCTAAGGAAGTTGGTCAATGTATTCTATGTTTGTAATGAGGCATCTTGCCAGGGTGTTTCTCTCACACTCTTTGAGATTTAGGAAGGCTTCAGGTCCTGTTCAGTTTAGCAGTCTAAACTGGAGAAGTTTGAATTGAGGGGACATGGACCACAGAGCCTTTCACTCATGGAGCCCTGTTTTGAACACATGAAGCGTGGTCACGACAAGCTGCTCCTCAGCAAAATCAGTGCTGTCAGCAATGGCATTGCAGTCCACTTCCTCTGTTACAGAAGCTCAGGAGCTCAGGGGAAGAATAAACAGGATCAAGGCTGCAGTGTCAAAAAAGACCCTCAAACATAGGTCTCCTGGAGAAGAGGAGGCTCAGGGGAGACCCTATTGCTGTCTACAACTACCTAAAGGGAGGTTGTAGCCAGGTGGGGGTTGGGCTCTTCTCCCAGGCAACCACCACCAGAACAAGAGGACACAGTCTCAAGCTGCACCAGGGGAAGTTTTGGCTCGAGGTGAGGAGAAAGTTCTTCACAGAGAGAGTTGTTAGCTATTGGGATGTGCTGCCCAGGGAGGTGGTGGAGTCCCCATCCCTGGAGGTGTTCAAGAGAGGATTGGACGTGGCACTTGGAGCCATGGTTTAGTTGTCAGGAGGTGTTGGGTGAGAGGTTGGACTTGATGCTCTCTGAGGTCTTTTCAACCTTATTGATTCTATGATTCTAATTTTAGTACCACAGAATCCTGTGAAGCTAACCCCTGCTACTTGTTTCCTCATTTACACAAACAAGACCTTTTTGGAGCATGTTTTGCCAACAGAAAAGTTCACCCTGAAGAATTTCT
Source organism: Colaptes auratus (assembly GCA_015227895.2). NCBI lineage: Eukaryota > Metazoa > Chordata > Aves > Piciformes > Picidae > Colaptes > Colaptes auratus. The sequence goes on from JAAWVA010000036.1 coordinate 3,778,084, forward strand.
GGAGAACCAGAGAGTTTTACTTGCAGCATCACCTTTAAATCAACACCCCCACAGAACCCCCCCGGAGAGCAGCAGCTAAGCCATGTCCCAACATACCTGAGTGCCTGACTTGAGGGGGCTGCAGCTGATCTCTTCTCCAGGGCCTGGATGTCCTCTGCAGTCAGCCTGACGAGGCGCACACCAGCCAGTCTTAGCAGGGGGGAGTGATGCTGAGCTTTCCCCAGGATGTAGCACAGCTGCTGGATGAGGAACCAGCCCTCCCAGGTCATGTTGACAAAGGGGTAGGCAGCCAGAAAGGCCCTGTAAAAGCGCTTCCAGGGCGATGATGGAGGGTGGATGGAGTACTCATCCTCATCCCTCAGGCTGGACACCAGTTTCTCGAGCTTTCCTTTCAGGTAAGGAACAAGAACCAGCATGAGGAGAGACTTCCAGTGCTGCCTCTTCGGCAGGCCGGCAGTGGCCAGCGGCTGCTGCCTGCAGTCTCCCAGAGTTATCCTCTTCAAGCCGTAGAAGTTCTCGGAGAAGGAAGCACTGCACCTGGCCAGGCAGTGCTGCTGGAGCAGCAGATCCAGCATGACGTAGACCTCATCAAACCAGCGCCAAAGAGAGCCGTACCGGCCAGGGTTAGACTCAGCAAGCACCTACGGAACGGGACACGAAACAGGGAGCCACCATGTGCCCAACTGCAGCAGCTGTGAACGCTGCCTCGGGCTCATACAGCCAGTGTCCCGCAGCCCCGGTCCCGCCGGGAGGAGGAGTCGGGCCCCTTCCTCCGCTTCCCTGGCCGCAGGCCTCGCCCCTACCTTGACCAGGTGCTGCAGGGCGGGTTTCACGGCGGCCATCAGGCCGTCTTGTGCCACCGCCTCGAAGACGGAGGGGCGGTCATCGCCGGCCGAGGCGACCGTCAGGTGAGCGCCGAGCTCCGCCATGCCGCCGGCTGCGCTCCCCCCCGCCGCCAGGGGGAGCACCCGTCCCGCAGTGCACCCACCCGGCTGCAGCGGAGCTCCGCCGCCGGAAGCGCCGCATGGGGAGGGAGGCCGATCTGTCTCCTGCCCCTCGCCTCTATGGTGCTGGGGGTGGGACCGGCGCTGGGCGGGGAGGGTTAGTTCTCGCGAGCCCTGCGGGCGCCGCCTTTCCCGCTTCCGGTTCCGCCGCCGCCCACACAGCGGTGTCCAGCCCGAGCCGTGAGTGGGGCCGGAGCGGCCGGGGCGCTGGCGGGGGGGCTGGGATAGGGTGTGGAGGAGCTGGGAGAGGGTGGGGGATGGGGTGGGGAGGGGCACTGCTGAGGAACTGGGAGGGGCGAGATGGGGATAGGGTGGGGAGGTGCACTCGGGAGGAACCGAGAGGAGGTGAGGGGTACTGGTAAGGCACTGGTGAGAGCCTGGGGAAGGAGGCTGGTATAGGTTGGGAAGGGGCTTTGGGGTGGAATTAGGAGGGGCTACTGGGAGGGGGTGAGTGGCCGTGGTGGATGCCAGGAGGGGATACTGAGATATGGTGGAGAGGGAATGAGGAATACCGGTGTGGAACTCGGGTAGGATAGAACCGAGAGAGTCATTGTGAGGTAGTGGGGGAGGATGGAGGGTCGCTGGGGGCACTGAGTAGTTGGGTGCAGCGGTACTGGGAGGGGAAATGGAACAGGCTCCCCAGAGAGGTTGTGGAGTCCCTTCTCTGGAGACTCTGGATGTGTTCCTGTGTGCCTGTGCTGGATTCTCTGGCCCTGCTCTGTAAAGGAGGGGTTGGACTTTATGATCTTTTTGGGTCCCTTCCAACCCCTGACATCCTGTGACCCTTTGATCCTGTGAACTGGCAGGGTGAGGGATGGGGACTCGTCCATGGGAGGAGGCCCTGGCTGGGAGATGGGGGTGCTGGGGAGTAGGTTGCGTTTGGTGGGCCTGGGAAGGGAGGTGGGATGGGAATGAGCAGAGGAAGCTACCGGCAGGACTGGGCAGGGATGGAGGCTGGGGCACTGAGGTGGGCTGCTGGGGATTCTGGGGAGGAAAGTTGGCATTGGTGGAAGATGCTCCTACAACTGGAGGGTACTGGGAGAGGTCTGGGGGTTGCTGCTGAGGGGGGAAGGTTCAGTGGGCAAAGGATGTAAGAGGGAAGTGGCTGCTGCAGGTGAAGGAGGGGCTCAAGTCCTGCTGTGGCTGGAGGCGTTAGAGGGACTGGTGGTAGAGCTGGTTTGTGCTCAGGGTGATTTGAACATCTCTATTACAACAGCTGTGGGGAGGTGATAAAATCCACAGAGTGTTTGAGAGGGGAATGGGAACCATCTAAGGGGTGTTTGCTCCCCAGGAGGGAAGCAAATGGCCTGTCCCAGCACACACCGTTATGGCTAGGGGCTTCTAAAGCCATAGTGCTGCTTCCTCTCTGCCAGCCACCCTTTGGCTGCTCTCTTTAGTTTCCTGGTGGTCCAGTGGCTGTGAGCCACACTTGGGACATTGTGTGGCTCCTCAAGAGGCTTTGCAGGTGAAATGGGTGCAGAGAAAGGGTGGTGGCACCAGCTGAAGTGTAAGGCAGCTTAAGCTGGGGATCATGTTAGAGATTTAGGAGTTCAGTGCTGGATGGTTTCAGTGCTGGGGAGCATGGATCAGTATTGAGGCCTTAAACTGCCCACACTCCTGTTTGCACCTCTGGTGGGAGCTGGTCAGGCTGTCAGTGGAGTCATGCCTGGGGCAGAGCCATGCTTGGTCAGACACAGCACCCAGGTTTCAGTGTGGTTTGGGGCTGGGGAGAGGCTCCTTAGTCTCTTCATTTAATCTTATTTTTGGCGCAGTCTACATTTAAATGTCAAGGCAATGCTTATAGCATTAGGCATTGCAGAGCTTCTGGAGAACCTGTTTCATCTCCTCTTGTTTGCTGGGGTTGGAACAGGAGCCTTTTGCTGTCAGCTTGAACACTTCTGACCTGTTTCCACCTTAGCAAATGCTGGATGTAGAAGGACAGGAGGCAGGGGTTGTAGATTTCCTCCTGAACATCCAGGGATGTTGGTGATGTTGTCAGAATTCCTCTGGCTCTCTCACAGTATACAAGAAGCTGGCATTTTCTTGGGTGAAAACATGTGCTGTTTGTCTGTCTAGGCTGCTTTGGCCTTCATCTGAGTTTGCTTTTGGTGGGTGAGATAATCATGCTGCTGGCAGGCTGGCTCTGAGCACCGTGCAAAGCAAGCTCTGACATACACCAAGCAAAAATCTGTGTGCTCAGGAGAGAAAGAGCTTTTTCCTTTCTGCACTTTGCAGTGTGGTGGTTTGTTGGGTTGGTTTTGTTTTTTTGACTGAAGCCAGATCTTCATGGCCATCCAAAGGGTTTGCTGTGTGTGGCACTGTCAAGGTGTTTCTTTAATTCTCCAGGTTTCCATGTGATGGGAAGTTAGAAAAAGCCCTCAGAGATCACCCTCTGACATCCAGCAAAGGCTTTTCCTCTTGGTTGCTTTGTGCAGCTGGGCTGATATTTATGGTGGATTGTTTTGGGTTGGGTTTTTTCTTCCCCACCCCACCCCTCTCCCCTCCTGGATTTCCTCTATAATCTGCTGTGCTGGCCACGGGGGCACCAATCTGGGCCTGGCTCAGGTTGGCAAATCCACATCTAATGCACCCAGAGAGCAGCCAGGCTCGTTCAGTGCCTGGCCCTGTGCCAGATCACTCTTGTAGAGGATAACATTTGAAGTCATCTTTTGAGTGGGGCTGAACTACAAAGGGCTTGTGTCAGCAAATCGTGTTGCAGCTGTGGGTGGGCTCTGGTTTTAGTTGTAAAACAAGACCCACACCAGCAGCTGCTTTTGTGCTGCTGAGGGGTTCTGCTGGAGGGATTGTAGGGTTGTGGCTCTCCCAGCCCAGCCTCCCTTTTGGAAGGAGGGCAGAGCTCTCCCACGGAAGGAAAGCACTTCCAGAGCTGTCTCCAGAGAAGGGCCATGAGGATGAGCAGAGGGCTGGAGCTCCTCTGCTGTGGGGACAGGCTGAGAGAGTTGGGGTTGTTCAGTTTGGAAAGGAGAAGGTTCTGATTGTGGCCTTCCAGTATCTGAAGGGGGCTACAAGAAAGCTGTGAGGGACTTTTTAGGGTGATAGGTAGTGATAGGACTCAGGGGGAATGGATCCAAGCTGGAGGAGGGGAGATTTAGATTAGACATTAGGAAGAAGTTGTTCCCCATGAGGGTGGTGAGGCACTGGCACAGGTTGCCCAGGGAGGTGGTGGCAGCCTCCTGCCTGGAGGTGTTTGCAGCCAGGCTGGATGTGGCTGTGAGCAACCTGCTGTGGTGTGAGGTGTCCCTGCCCATGGCACGGGGCTTGGAACTGGCTGAGCCTTGAGCTCCCTTCCAACCCTGACAATTCTGTGATAGTTTGCTTTCCAAGCCTGGCAGGAACAGAAAGGGAGAGAAATCAACCCAAGCCCAGGACCGCTGCCTAATGTGGGAGGAGATGGTAACCACACAGGCACAGGGCAGGCAGGAGCTGTGGGGAGCTGGGCTGAGCCACAGGTGGTTTCTCATCTGGTTGCTTGGCAGCTGGACAAGGTTCCACCTGCTCTGCATTGCTATGCTGTTGAAGGTGGCAGGAGTGATGGCACTACCCCTCAGCTCCTGCTGCTGGGAATTTAACTGCTGAGGTGTTGGACTGACTGGGGTGGGTAGGGGAAATAAAAAGAAGAATGGCAGTGGAGTTAGGGGTTGGTTAAAAATGAGGAAGGACCAGCAAGCTGCTTGCACTGCTGGGCAGGGTTGTGGAGTTCAAAGCCAAGCGTGTCCTGCTGCTGCTGAGCCAGCAAGGCCTTCGAGGTTTGGAGGCAAGACAGGCAGCAGTGAGGAAACAGCTGCTTTGCTGGTAGGATTTAAGGTCATGGAAGGACAGAAAAAGAAGTAGAAAAAGGAGCAGGGAGGGAGGAAGCCCTTTTTGGCATGACTTTTGGGTCACCAGTTCTTAGCACTGCTGCAGGCTGATCCAAACCAGTACCTGGGGCCCACTCCTGGTTCTTCAGCTGGTGCTTGAAAACTGTTTGAGTCATGTTTGTCACAGCTGGCAATTGCAAGAACAAGCTGATGGCTCTCCACACGTGCTTGGGCAATCCCTGTCTTCTCATTTCCTTCTGAGGGCCAGGCCAAGTGCTGCTGGAACCATTCCCACAGCTCTTGCTGGCCCAGAATTGGGGCTTTTCTGGTCCCGTCCATGAGAATGCAGCCCTGAAATAACCGTGGGTGTGCCTCAGGGGTGGGATGTCAGCTCCCTGCGGAGGAAGACTGCACAGTCAGGCTGGAGAGAGCTGCAAAGCCACGGGTTATCTGTTTAAAAAAACCTGCTTGGTGGCTCCTGGGAGCAGAAGGAGGGAAAGCACTGGAAGGGCCTCCGGGTGGGGACTGCAGGTAGGGTTGGTTTGTTCCTTCCCTCACGGTGCAGCGCAGGGAGGTGTCGTTAGGGGGAGATGACAGCTTCCTTTGTCTGAGCCAGGCACTTGCTTCCAGTGGAGACAGGGAGCGCGCCGCGGCTTTCCTGGCAAATGCAGTTGCGTCCCCAGGGAGGGGACAGCTGCAGAGATCTGCTGATCATAAGGAGTTAAAATCTGCCTGGGGTGAAGGAGGAGCTGGGCAGAGCGCCGCTGCTTCCTCAGCCCCGGGCTGTTGTGCTTTCCCTGGCTGTTGTGAATTCATCCAAGCCCTCTGAATCCCTGGGTTTGCCAAGTAGCAGCAGCAGGTGCAGCATGAAGATTGTGGAACTTGTGCCTGTGGATGCCAAGCATTTGCTGCTTCCCCTGCCTTGCACACCCCTCCCAACCACCCTCTCTCTGGGCTCCTGCCCTGCAGGCTGGGGGTTGCCAGCTCCCAGGGCTCTTTGCCCACTTGTCCTTGTTGTTTAATTCTCACTCTCAGGTGCTTTAAGGAGGTGGAACCATGACGGACTCCAAATACTTCACCACCAATAAGAAAGGTTAGTGCCGAGCTGGTGCTGGTGGATTGGAGGTGGTGGGTGGCTATTTTTACACAGCTTTTCCAACTGCATGCAGAAGAACTTGTGCTTTTCTCTCAGCTCTGTCCCTGTTTCTCCTCTTAATCATCCAGGGAGAGACTTCCAAAGTAGGCCACACGGTGACAAAAGGCAAAGCTGATGCATGGTAACAGTTTTGTCATGCACTCTGTCAAGGAGCAGAGAACACAACATTGGGATTTGGGAGCAGCCCTGGTCAGGGACCAAGTTCCAGTTCAAGTTGTGGTTCCTTGGAGCAGCACAGGATCATGCTGGCTGAGGCATTCAGTAGTTAAGCCATAAGTGTGCATCTCAACATCAAGCTGCTGCAAAGAAAATGGGAATTCCTCTTGCTGTTTCCTCCAGAGCTGCAGCTGCTCCCTTTGACTCCCCCTTGGCTTTATGTGGGGGTGGTGCTCGCCTCATCTCAGGACAAACTGCTGCCCTTAGCATGGGATGGCTGGAGAGGATCTCTGGGGACATTTCCAGAGCAGGATTTGCTCTGCTGAAAGTGGCCCAGGCAGGTTGTCTTGTCTAGCCTGTTTGCATAGAAAGCTGTTGCTGCAATTTAAGGCTGATGTTGCTCATCCTTCTGCAGTAGGTGTTGGAAGCTGGTTCACCTTAACCTCTCCTTTACAGAATGGCATGGGGGGGACAAAAAAACCCTGCACTTTGGTATATTCATGTCTCATTAAGCTTCAGGATGAGGTTGTGAATCAGCAAAAGCAGTTCACAGCTTTCTAAGCAACAGCTCTGTGAGCTCAGGCCTTTCTGGGATGGCTGCAGGAGGCTGGCCTGGGCTGTCTTGAGCTCTAGTGAGCACCTGGCTGGTGGCTCAGCTCTTCTCCAGGGCAGTGTGATGTGAACATCCCTTTCTCAGGGTGATGAGTGCTCACTACCTACCTTCTTCAGAGCAGTCACTTCTATTATGTTGGTCCTTTTGTGTCAGGCTCTGCAGTAATTGGTGCAGCTGAGCTGCCAAAGTAGCACTGGTGTGGAATCAAAGGTTAGGGGCTAGAAGGTGTCTTCTCACAGATATTTTCATGGAATCATAGAATCAACCAGGCTGGAAAAGGCCTCCAACCTACTACCTAACACCTTCTGACAACTAAACCATGGCTCCAAGCCTTTTTTGAGCACCTCCAGGGATGGGGCCTCCACCACCTCCCTGGGCAGCACATTCCAGTGGCCAATTACTCTCTTGGTACTTGGGATGTGTCTTCAGCCTGTGGCTCCCAGTGGGAATCCCAGGGTTGGAAGGGACCTCTGGGGGTCATCCAGTCCAACCCACTTGCTAAAAGCAGGGTCACCCCCAGCAGTGTGCCCAGGATCACAGTGCCCAGGTGGGTTTGGAATCTCCCCAGAGGAGGAGACTCCTCCCTGTGCTGCCTGCTGGCCAGGATCCCTTCTCACAGCACTTGCTCTCTGGGACAGGCCTGATGAGCAGCCAGCTGCATGTGCTGCTGTATTTTGCCAGCTTCCCTGCTTCTGTGATCCAGCCTGAGCTGATTCCTAGGCAGTGGTGTCTGGAGGGGATCAGTGCTGGGGCAAAAGTTGCTTGGGATCCAGGCAAGCTGTGTTGCATGCTGCTTTTGTTAGCAGCTCTGCCTTTCCAGCTTGGAAGGAATCCACTGCACTGGGCTAGGTGTTGCACTCTGATTTGCTCACTGCATTTGCAGGTGGCTGGAGAGGAGGAGCAGAACTTTTAAAAGTCTGGGCAAAACTCCTAGCATAGTTTTCCCCTGCAGGCATGAATCTGGTGTCTCCAAATCTCTTTTTGTCCTGGTTATATAATAGTAGCCTCTGAGAAACAGATGCTGCAGGGATGTGATTTAATCCTCTAGAAGTGGGAGAGCTGCAACATGCAGCATGGTTCTTGTTAGCTGCTTTTGCCTTAGAGCCCAAGTAGTTCTCTTGGGTGCTGCAGCTTCTCCTGGTACTCCATAAGGTCTGAGAGCTTCTTGTACTGCCTGCAGCTTCATGGTAATGGAACAGAGTCAAAGAATCATGGAATGGTTTTGGATGGAAGAGGCCTTTAAGACCTTTGGGTCCAACCCTTACCCCAGCACTGCCAGGTCACCACTGAACCATGGCCCTCAGCACCACATCATCACAGCTTTGAAACCCCTCCAGGGATGGGGACTCCACCACTGCCCTGGGCAGCCTGGGCCAGGCCTGGACAACCCTATTGTAGAAGAAATTGTTCCTCATGTCTAACCTAAACCTGAGGCTCTTTCCTCTTGTCACTTCCCACTTGAGAGAAGAGCCCAACCCCCACCTCCTCTCAGGGAGCTGCAGAGAGCAAGGTCTCCCTCAGCTTCCTCTTCTCCAGGCTGACCACCCCCAGCTCCCTCAGCTGCTCCTCCCCAGCCCTGTTCTCCAGATCATTCCCCAGCTTGGTTGCCCTTCTCTGGACCTACTCCAGCCCCTCAGTGTCTTTCTTGGAGTGAGGAGCCCAAAGCTGAACCCATGCTTCAAGGTGCCCAGTACAGGGCACTGCCCTGGTGCTGCTGGCCACACCACTGCTGATCCAAGCCAGGCTGCTGGTGGCCTCCTTGGCCACCTGGGAAAGTACAAAGTTTCTCCTGACTTACCCTTAAAACAAGACCCTCTTCTTCTCCCAAGAGGCTCAACCTGTTTTGTCTTCTGCCAGGAGAGATTTTTGAACTGAAGGCTGAACTCAATAATGAAAAGAAAGAGAAGAGGAAAGAAGCTGTAAAGAAGGTCATTGCAGCCATGACCGTGGGGAAGGACGTGAGGTAAAAGCAGCTCTGCTTGCACCTGTAGCAGCTTTGGTTGTCCTGGCACTCAGCTGGGTGTAGTGGTCCACATCTCCATGGAACAGCTCTGGGTTTCTCACCTGGATGTGACTGGGCAGTGAGCCTGGCTGTGGCCTTGCCTGTGCTGTGCTTCAGTTTCTCAAGCTCCTTTTTGTTACTGAGAGCAAAAGAAACAGCTGCTGGTGGTGCTGGTTTAGCTGGGTGCCAGTAGCCCTTTTTAGCTGCAAACCCATCCTGAATTCAACCATTTTGTCTGTCCCTGCAGGTGCTGTTTTCTCACTGCTTGCCAGCCTGGGGCTTGGGGCTAGAAAGGCCACTTCCAGGGTTTTTCTTAGCCTGGCAGCATCAGTTTAAGCTGCATCTTAAATTGGGGGAGTTGCAAATTGAACCTGTAGCTTGTAGTGGCTAAAGGACACAGGCATTGCCCTCCTGCAACACTGTCCCCAGTGTTTCTTTCTGTCTTTGAGGCAAGCAGAAAAATGTGCCTGAAGGGATTCTTTCTCCCTTCCAGCTCCTCCAGTCCTGGACTGCAGGCAGTGTGGTCTGTTGCCACGGAAATGAGTATCAAGGGTGCAAATTTAGCAGCATGACTTCATTGTGGAATGAAGGAAGAGAGGAACTGGAAGGCAGGAAAAACAGTCTTTTTGACCAACAGCACTTGCCCCTCACCTTTGGAGATCTCTGCAGCATACCTGAGGGCTGCAGAGATCCTTGTGTGACCTCAGTGTTGTTCTGCAGTGCCCCAGCCTGCTGCTTGGTACTTGACTCAAACTCAGCCTGGCAGTGCTGAAGCTTCTCATTGCTCTGGAGTTTTAGTCTGAAATTGGGCAGGCTTTTCCCAGGTGTCCTGCATTGTCAAAGCAACTTCTCTCTTTTGGCCTCATTTCACAGATTGCATGGGGTTGGAAGAGACCCTCAGAGGTCCTCTTGTCCAGTCCCCCTGCAGTCAGCAGGGACACCTCCAACTAGGCTGCCCAGGGCCACAGCAAGTCTGGTCTTGAATGTCTCCAGGGATGGGGCCTCAAACACCTCCCTGGGCAACCTGTTCCAGTGTCTCACCACCCTGATTGTGCAGAACTTCCTCCTGATGTCCAACCTAACTCTGCTCTGCTCCAGTTTCAGATCATTGTCCCTTGTCCTATCATCACAGGCACTGGGAAGCAGTCCCTGCCCAGCCGTTCTGTAGGTCCCCTTCAGGTGTTGAAATACTGCTCTAAGGTCTCCCTGGAGCCTTCTTCAGTCTGAATGGCTCCAACTCTCCCAGCCTGTCCCCATAGGGAAGGTTCTCTTGCCCTCTAAAGATCTTCCTGGCCTCCTCTGGACCCACTCCAGGAGGTCTATGTCTCTCTTGTGTTGGGAGGTTCATAGCTGGTGGTCTCCCCAGAGCAGAGGGGCAGGATCCCCTCTCTCCATCTCTGGCCACACTGCTTTGGATGCAGCCCAGGCTGCCATTGGCCTCCTGGGCTGTGAGTGCTCGTTGCTGGCTCCTGTCCAGCTTCTCACCCCCCAGCATCTCCTGAGTCCTTTTCTGCATCATCCCCCAGCCTGGACTGATACTGAGGATTGCCCCAACCCAGGTGCAGGACCTTGCACCTTGCCTAACTGAACCTCATGAGGCTCTCCTCAGCCCAGCACTCCAGGCCTAGCATGGAAGAATTTCCTAGGTAAAGAACTCCCCAGTTAAAACACCCTGAGGAAATTTCACCCATTCCAGAAGCCCCCTGAGCTAAAGCCCTGGAAGAGCTGAGATGGGTGTTTCAGGAGCCATTGTAAGCAGGGTACTTGTAGTGGAGCTCCACTTCTCCTGGCTTCCTAGGTGCTGCAGCTGCCCCTGTTCATACTCTGCCATCTCACTGCTTGTCCTCTCCCTTCTTGCTTGCTGTTTTCTACCCAGCTCCCTCTTCCCTGATGTTGTGAACTGCATGCAGACTGACAACCTGGAGTTGAAGAAGCTGGTCTACCTGTACCTGATGAACTATGCCAAAAGTCAGCCAGACATGGCCATCATGGCTGTCAACAGCTTTGTGAAGGTAACTTGCTCCCACAGCTCAGCAGAAAGCGGCCTAGCATGGGGAGTGTCACCAGGTCTCCTCTGCCCATTGGCCTCTGTGAGCTGCTTTTGTCCCTGGGCTGGGTCCTCTCTCTTCCTTGATGCTGATGGCTCTTGCAGAGGAGATCACTTCAGCATCCTGTAGGTGATTATGAGAGAGCCTGCTCCTGCTTCTGTTTTGCTAATCCTTTCTAAAGAGCGACTTCAGATGTTGGATGCCAGGTCATGTGGTGTTCACCTTCCAGCCTTTGCAGTTCCTCTGCATGGATATCTCCTTGTTTGGATGTTCCAGCTGTGCTCTGTGTGGGAAACCTTTCTGTTTGGTGAAACGGAGAGATAGCTCACTGGAAAACTAACAGCCTGGTGGCTGCATTGCCTTGAGCTCTGTTGTTAAGCTGCCTCTGCCCTGGCAAGTGTTATTTCAGTCTCACCTTATGAAAGTTAAAACCTGGTGCTTAGAAAAAGTTTGAGGAGACTCCTGGAATAGTACTGAATTCACAGAATGCATGGGGTTGGAAGGGACTCTGAAAGGTCATCTTGTCCAACCCCCTGCAGTCAGCAGAGACATCTCCAACTGGATCAGGCCTCCCAGGGCCACACTGTGTCTGCCTTTGAATGTCTCTAGGGATGGGGACAGTGAGCTCACAATTTTATAAGCTGTCATAGCCTGAAAGGTCAACCCCATGGAGCAGTATAAGCTGGGGACTGACCTGCTGGAGAGCAGTGCAGAGAAGAGGGACCTGGGGATCCTGGTGGACAGAAGCATGCCCATGAGCCAGCAAGGTGCTCTGTGGCCAAGAAGGTCAGTGGCATTCTGGGGTGTATCAGAAAGGCTGTGGTTAGTAGGTTGAGAGAAGTTCTCCTGTCCCTCTGCTGCATGCTGGTGAGGCCACATCTGGAATATTGTGTCCAGTTCTGGGCCCCTCAGTTCAAAAAGGACCTCAGGGAACTGCTTGACAGAGTCCAGCATAGAGCCACAAAGCTGCTGAAGGCAGTGGAACCATCTCCCTGTGAGACCAGGCTGAGGGAGCTGGAGCTTGGAGCAGAGGAGCCTGAGGGCTGCCCTCAGTGCTGGGGATGAAGATAATAATACAATACAATACAATAAATCCAGGTTGGAAGAGCCCTTCAAGATCATCGTGTCCAACCCATCAACCAATCCAACCCACCTAAACAACTAACCCATGCACCAAGCACCCCATCAAGCCTCTCCTGAACACCTCCAATGATGGTGACTCCACCACCTCCCAGGCACCCCATTCCAAGGGCAATCACTCTCTCTGTATAGAACTTCCTCCTAACATCCAGTCTAAACTCCCTGGCGCAGCCTGAGACTGTGTCCTCTTGTTCTGGTACTGGCTGCCTGGGAGAAGAGACCAACCTCTGCCTGGCTACAACCTCCCTTCAGGTAGTTGTAGAGAGCAAGAAGGTCTCCCCTGAGTCACCTCTTCTCCAGGCTAAGGAACCCCAGCTCCCTCAGCCTCTCCTCCCAGGGCTGTGTTCCAAACCCCTCACCAACTTTGTTGCCCTTCTCTGGACACCTTCCAGCAAGTCAACCTCCTTCCTAACCTGAGGAGCCCAGAACTGGACACAGGACTCCAGGTGTGGCCTAACCACAGATGTGCAGGGCTGGAGCCAGGCTCTGCTCAGGTGGCCAGGAGAGCACCAGGGGCACTGGGGGCAAGCTGGAGCAGAGGAGGTGCCAGGGGAACAGAAGGGAAAACTTTGTCCCTGTGAGGGTGCTGGAGGCCTGGAGCAGGGTGCCCAGAGAGGTTGTGGAGTCTCCTCTGGATGTTTCCTGTGTGAGCTGCCCTGGGTGCCCCTTCTCTGGCAGGGGTGTTGGACTCGATGACCTTTTGAGGTCACTTCCAACCCCTGTTGTTCTGTGGAAGCCTCCTGGGGTGCTGTAGAATGTTTCTGAGAGCCAGCAAGCTGCAGCTTCCAGCCCTGGCCTGGGGGGGAGGTTGTTACTGCAGCGTCTGATCGCAGAGGAGACTTTTTTTGTTCTGGTGGGGCGGGTGGCAGCGGCTGCTGGTGCAGGCTGACCGGCGCCTGTGGTGTCCCTTGCAGGACTGCGAGGACCCCAACCTGATCGGGCGCTGGCCGTGCGCACCATGGGCTGCATCGCGTGGACAAGATCACGGAGTACCTGTGCGAGCCCCTGCGCAAGTGCCTGAAGGACGAGGACCCCTACGTGCGCAAGACCGCCGCCGTCTGCGTGGCCAAGCTGCACGACATCAACGCCCAGATGGTGGAGGACCAGGGCTTCCTGGACTCCCTGCGTGACCTGATTGCAGACTCCAACCCCATGGTAAAGCCTCGGCCTGGCCTCGCGGCGGGCGGTAACCGCGGGCGTGGAGGCTTTGGGCTCGCAGCTGCTGCTCCCTGAGGGGTTGCGTTGGGCAGAGAGTTGCTGCCTCAGACAGCAGGAATCAGGGAGTTGTTTGGGTTGGAAAAGGCCTCTGAGATCACCCAGTCCGACCATCAACCCAGCACCACTGTGGCCACAGGTTTCATGAGCGCTCGGGCATGGGGACTCCAGCACCTCCTGGGCAGCCTGTGCCAATCCCTGACCACTCTTGCAGCAAAGAAACTTTACCTAATCTCCAACCTAACCCTCCCTGGCACAATTTCAGGCCATTCCCTCTTGTTCTGTCAGCTGATACTAGGGAGAGGAGCCCACCCCCTACCTCACTGCAGCCTCCTTTCAGGGAGCTGTTGAGAGCAATGAGGTCTCCCTCAGCCTCTTCTTCTCCAGACACTTCCTTCAGGTGCTCCTCACCAGATCTGTTCTCCAGGCTCTTCACCAGGAAATACCTTCTCAGATCTGTTTGGGCCTTTCTGTCTTGGTTGCTGCAGCCAAAGTTTAGCTTGCTGGTCAGATGAGTCAGAAGAGCAAGCAGTAGGTGATGCTGCTGCCTTGGTGACAGCTTGTAGCCATTGCTCTCCTGCAGGCTTTGGCTGCTGTTGGAGGACGAGGTTGCAGACACATCCACTGGCCTGTAATGAGTGGAGAAAATCAATGCCTCTGCTTTTAATCAAGTCAAAGGAGTCAGCAGAGCAGAGGTGGAGATCAGGACTAAGGATTTTGTGGGAGTAAATGACCTCCTAAGTCAGTGTTTGAAGGGTCCATTTCCATGCCAGGCACCTTCCATATACTTTGTAAAAGGTGGTGGCCAGTGGACTGCAGTGCCTCATGGCATAATCCTGTCCCTGGGATCTGCTGGGATCCAGTGAGCATTCCAGTGTCATTGTCCCTCCTGGCAGGGCAGAAAGCTTCTGCAGCTGAGTTGTACTCAGGAGTTGGCTGCAACTTGTTTAGCTCTTTCAGAGCACAGGTCTGATGTGAGCCTGCATGAAGCCATAGTTCCACGTGGATAGGACACAGTGATTCCCTCAAAAGTACAGGAGTTATCCACCTCCAATTCGGGTCCATCTTCATCAAGCCATCCAGCTTACTGCTGCCTTCTCCACGTGAAACTCCACTGGGGGGTTCTTGATGGCCAGGAGCTGTTTGCCAGACAAGTTACAAGTTGGTATTTGTGAAGGTCATCCTCAGGAGCCAGCCCTGCTTACATTACAATACAACAATACAATAAATACACCACCGGGTTGGAAGAGACCTTCCAGATCATCGCGTCCAACCCAGCAACCAATCCAACCCACCTCAATACAATACAACCCAACTAAACAACTAAACCGTGGCACCAAGCACCCCAGCAAGCCTCTTCTTGAACACCTCCAGTGAAGGTGACTCCACCACCTCCCAGGCAGCCCATTCCAATGGGCAATCACTCTCTCTGTATAGAACTTCTTCCTAACATCCAGTCTAAACCTCCCCTGGCAAAGCCTGAGACTGTGTCCTCTTGTTCTGGTGCTGGCTGCCTGGGAGAAGAGACCAACCTCTGCCTGGCTACAACCTCCCTTCAGGTAGTTGTAGAGAGCAAGAAGGTCACTCCTGAGCCTCCTCTTCTCCAGGCGAAGCAACCCCAGCTCCCTCAGCCTCTCCTCCCAGGGCTGTGTTCCAAACCCCTCCCCAGCTTTTTTGCCCTTCTCTGGACACCTTCCAGCAGCTCAACCTCCTTCCTAACCTGAGGGGCCCAGAATGGACACAGGACTCAAGGTGTGGCCTAACCAGTGCAGTGTACAGGGGCAGAATGACCTCCCTGCTCCTGCTGGCCACACTCTTCCTGATGCAGGCCAGGATGCCATTGGCCCTCTTGGCTGCCTGGGCACACTGCAGGCTCATGTTCAGCCTCCCATCAACCAGTACCCCCAGGTCCCTCTCTGCCTGGCTGCTCTCAGCCACTCTGCCCCCAGCCTGTAGCACTGCCTGGGGTTGCTGTGGCCAATGTGCAGAACCTGGCACTGGGATGTGTTCAATCTCCTGCCCTTGGCCTCTGCCATCTGCCAGCCTGTCCAGGTCCCTCTGCAAAGCCTCTCTGCCCTCCAGCAGATCAACTCCTGCCCCCAGCTTGGTGTCATCTGCAAATTTACTGATGATGAACTCGATGCCCTCCTCCAGATCATCAATAAAGCTTGGGTGCTCTTGTTAGGTAAAATGTAGATATGGGGCTCAGCTCTGCAGAGAAAGATGTCTGGAAAGAATGGTACAGCTGGATCTGTCCTTGGGGCCTGTTCTCTGCAGTTGGTGCATCCCAGGCACTGCAGCCTGTCAGCTAGACTCATGCACATTAGGAATGTCTCTCCTCTTTGACTTGTGGAAACAGGCAACAGGAGACACTTAATGAAGCAGAAATTTGTGTCACAGGAAGTCCAGGCTTGTGTCCTCTGCTGAGAAATGAGGACTTTGAGCAGGAGCAAACCCAGCTCCTGCTGAAAAAGAATCCTCAAGGAGGGTTTGATTATGGCCTGTGAGGAGCATCTGAGGAGCTGGGGGTGTTTAGTTGGCGAAGAGAAGAGGCTGAGGAGAGACCTTATTGCTCTCCACAGCTCCCTGAAGGAGGTTGGAGTAAAGAGGGGGCAGCCTCTGCTCGTGGTGGCAAGCAACAGGACCAGAGGAAATGGTACCAAGCTGCACCAGGGGAGGTTCAGGCTGGATGCTAGGAAATATTTCTACACTGAAAGGGTTCTCAGACATTGGAACAGGCTGCCCAGGGCAGTGCTGGAGTCACCATCCCTGGGGGTGTTCCAGCAGCTGTGAACCTGGCTCTTAGGGACATGGTTTAGTGTTGACCCTTCAGTGCTGGCTTGAGGGTTGGACTTGGATGAGTGTTGAGGTCTCTTCCAACCAAATGTTTCTGTGATTCTGTATTGTTTTGTAACTGGCTGCCTCTAGCACAAGAGCAAACACCAAGCATTCCAAGCTGGGTGCTGGGTAGAGGAGCAGCTCCATCTGTGGCTTGCTGATTGTCTTGTAACTGTGCAGGGTTATGTTTCTGTTGGCTCAAATCTCTCTCCTGGCTGACTGAGCTGGAGGTGGCCTTGTGAGAAATAGTTTGGGTTTGGTTTGGTTTTTAATCCATATTCTTGGGCTAATAGTTTGTTACCATGGAAGTGTGCAAATAGACACTGGGGATGTTCAAGGTCTTGCTCAGGGATGTTCGAGGCCCTTTGAGGTGCTGTAGGTGCACAGACAAAGTCCTTCCCCCACCCTTTATCTGGGCTTTGTGTTGTCAGGATCTGGCCTTCCTTCAAAGGCAGCGATCTTTTGAGCAGGTGTAGGGTGACACCCTCCCAGAGGAGCTGCCTGATTAAAGGACTGAAACCCCAGTCTGGTAGAATCATAGAATCATCAAGATCATCCAGTTCCAGCCCCATGCCATGGGGAAGGACACCTCCTACCAGCCCAGGTTCCTCAAGGCCTCATCCAGCCTGGCCTTGAACACTTGCAGGGGGGGGACATCCACAGCCTCCCTGGGGAAATCTGTGAGTCTGTTGTAGTCTGGTGATCTTTTGCTTGCAGATGACAGGCAAATGTGAGCAAAACTGCCCATTTATGGTGGGCTTTTCCTTTCCTAGCCCTCAGTTCCAGGGTTACATAGCAAGTCCCCCACACCAGATGAGGTGTTCTTCCTCTTTCCCCTCTCTTTTCCCTGGAACATCTCTCTGGTAGCTCTGCAGCTCTCCATGATGAATTAATTCAGACTTCTACCTGCACATCTGTTGATGTGGATGTCCATGGCAGGCCACCAGATGTTGGTGGCTTGCTGCATTCATCTGAGTTACCTGAAGTCCTTAGCTGGTACAGGCCATGGGCCAGTAACATGTGTGAGGGCACGGTTCAGCCACTCTGCAGAAGTCTGTTGTGGGTGGAGGCCTTAATCTCCTTTTGCAGATGGGCCTGAAGTGCTTCTGGCTGCCCTTGGTCACTTGGGATCCTGCCAAAGCCTCTCCCTCCATAGAGGGAACCCTCATTTCATCCCAGAGCTGTCTTAAGCCAAACCTTTCTCCTTTTTCACCCTGCAGTTCCTCACCTGAAGCTCAGCAGAGCCCGGGTCTGGATGGATACATTGGCTGACGGTGTGCTCCTCAGGGCTCACGTTGTGATACAATACTGGTCTCAGTGTGACATCCCAGGACATCTGGGTGCTCCTGCATGTGCACAGGTGGCAGAGCACTGCAGAGCACTGATCACACCCAGCAGCAGTAGCTAATAGTGGGGTGACAGAGGTGGATCTGATGACCAGAGGCTCTCTGAAGTCTTGAACAAACTTCTTTTCCCCTCCTTTTTGTTGCTACTGTCTTGTTCTGACCCTTGTGAACCAGACCTGGGGACTGCTCATCATTGGAGCAAGGCAAGTGCTGAGCCCTGGGCAATGGAGAGCAGGGCCAGGAGATGGCAGCAGATGGAAGCAGAACCAGAGATGCTGAGCCTGAGACTCTCTTTTGTAACTGGTTCCCTCCTGCACTTGGCTTGCTTCAGGAATGTAAATATTAGCAGGAGAACTTCAGAGGCAATCCAGCCTAAGCCTTGCTGGTCTTCTAATATTTGTGTGGGACAACCTTTCTCTCCAAGCATTTTCCACCTCTGACCTTCCAGGGTAACTTTTAAGCCACAGAATAGTTTTCTTGTCAATCTGCCTGGTGTCCACGTGGCTTAAGTTAGGCTGATGCCACCTTCTCCCAGTTCTTTTCTAGGTGCTGTGGGGTTTTTAGTTCCTTCTTGCAGCATTTCTTCTTCTTCTTCTTCTTCTTCTTGTTCTGCTGTGTCACTGTGCTCACAGAACTTTTTTGGGTGGGAAAAGCCCTCTAAGATAATTGAGGCCAACCAGTGACCCAGCACCACCATGGCCATTAAACCATGTCCCCAAGTGCCATGGCAAGCAGCACCAGAACAAGAGGACACAGTCTCAAGCTGCACCAGGGGAGGTTTAGGCTGGAGGTAAGGAGAAAGTTCTTCCAGAGGGAGTCATTTGCCATTGGATGTGCTGCCAGGGACGGTGGGAGTCCCCATCCCTGGAGGTGTTCAAGAGGGGATTGGATGTGGCACTTGGAGCCATGGTCTAGTTGTGAGAGATGTGGGTGTAAGTTGGACTTGGTGATCTCTGAGGTCTGTTCCAACCTTATTGATTCTGTGGCCATTTCTGAACCCTTGACACCTGATGGCATTTGTAGGCATCAGTAGGTGGAACTTCTACCCTTTCTCGAGCACCTCCAAGGTTGTGATGGATCACAGTCTCAGAGGTGTGGCTGTTTGCTCCTGGTGTCTGTGGGTGTGTAGACAGCACTGCTGTGCTGTCCAACTATCTGCCAGGTGTGCCACCATCTACACATGGCAGGTGACTGGGGGAAACTGTTCAGAGCCAACAGGGAGAGAACTGAGATCACACAGGAGCTGATCAGGAACTACACAGAGTGTGGAGTGGAGTTCAGCTCTCTTGGGCCTTTAGCACCCAGTGCCTAAGGGAACCTGTTGAGCTCTGCCAGCTGGAGCGGGGAGGTCCACTTGCTCCAGTCAGCATTCCCTCGAGCAGTGCTGAGCTGCTCTGGTCACAGACAGACTAAGGAAACTGTTGATATTCCTCCCAGTGCTCTCTTGTCTCCCTGCTGTGGACTGCAAGCAGGCAGATCCTGCTTTGCCAGCCAGAACTTGGAATTATCTTGGGCTTCCTGGGTGACCTTGTGGAGGAAGAAGGTTTTCCATTTGTTCCTTCTCCTAGTAGCTGGCAAGCAGTGGGCTTCTGTGACCGTGGCTTGGGGAATAGCCTGGTTAGGAACAGAAGCAGCATTTGGTGTCCTCCATTGTGTGCTTGCAGGGATTTATCTCCCTCTCTGTGTAGTAGTAAAGCTGAGGAATGAGCCACTTGCTGAGAAACTGGAGGTGGTCCTCTGAGTTCCAAAAGAACTTGTGGGAGACAATCTTTGTGGGAGGACAAGGGACTCCGCAGATGCTGCAGGGAGTGGAACTCACCTTCTTTGTGGGCACAGTTCTCCTCAGGGAAACTTGGGCTTCCCACAGCTGTGTTCCCTCTGCAGCGATGCTTTACAAAGTGCAAGGAGTGAACCACCACTGTGGGATGAATTAATGATTCCTACTCTGAACGTTGTAAGGGCTCGAAAAAATTCACCTCCTAGGATGGAGCTGAATGTTGCTAGGAGATGTGGACTGGGCTCTGCAGCATGTCACCAGCCTGGGGGTGTCTTAAAGTACCTGGCTGCCCCACTGGCCAAAAAAATGTCCCTTTTCAGCCTGGGTGTTGCAGCAGGAGGGCTCAACCAGATCTGTGTTTGTGTGGTTTGGGTTATTTTAATCTGTGCTGCAGGCAGAGATACACCTTTCCTCCTGGGAGACACCTGATGGCATTTGCAGGCATCAGTAGGTGAAACTTACTACCTGCTGGATGGGATACCATGGATGAGACCATGCTTAGGGGCTGCTGGGGAGTGGTGGCTTCACTGTGGGGCTGGATGTTCCTGCTGTTCCCCAGGAGGGAGAGCAGCACTTGGCAAAGTAAGCAGGCAGCTAGCAGAGGCAAGCTGGAAATGGAATAGGTAGAGGTTGTGGAGGAGCCTTGAGGAATCATAGAATGGGTTTGGGTTGGAAGGCACCTTAAAGATCATCCAGTTCCAACCCCCTGCCATGGGCAGGGACACCTCCCACCAGCCCAGGTTGCTCAAGGCCTCATCCAGTCTGGCCTTGAATGCCTCCAGGCAGGGGACATCCACAGCCTCCCAGGGCAAAAAGGCTGAGAAGAAAGCAAAGTGGCAGTGGTAATGTGCCTGCAAGAGGCAATGTGGGTGGTTGCCAGGGGAGATCAGAAGCCAGCTTGTGTCTGTGCTGCAGCAGGTGTGAGCTGGGGGAGAAGGGAGAGCTGCTGGCTGTGATGGGTGGCACAGCTCTGGGTGGCCACTTGGACCCTTGCTTGCTCTGCCTGTGGGAAGCCAGTTTTGGCTTCTGGCAGAGCTCTTCCAGCTGCTTTTCCAGAGGAAAGCTGGAGCCCAGCCTACTGAGTACTTTCTCTCCAGGTTGTCATCCTAAGCAGGTCTGAGGGGATGTGAGGCCTGCCTGTGGGCCCTGGTTTTGCTTGTGGCTGGTGTGGGTAAGCTGTGGGTGAGGGAGGCTGCTCCTGAGCGCTCTCCTTAGAAGCCACGCTGTTCCCTGCCCTGGGAACACCAGCACTGCAGAGAGGTGCAACAAGACTGTGTGGTACTCAGTGGTCTGCCATGGCTCTGCAGGGTCTCTCCTCCCAGGCCCCTCATTTGCAAAGCTTAGTTGTTAAGTCCATCCATCAGAGACCTGTCTGCTTCCAGTTACTGCTGCTCTGTGTCTATTGCCAGAGTGTTGCCCTTGCTGAGCAGATGGTTCCAGGACCTCTGTGCCCACCAGGGTGCTGAGGCATTTTGATCCCACCTTAATTTCAGGCCCCTCAAGCCATCAACAAAGACATTTGTGCTGATGTTTTGTGACTGCAGCCTCCCTTGTAGTGCTGCTTAAAGGTTTGGTTGGTGCTTAGCTGCTGCCTTTCTCCAGTCGAGATGCTTGGGCCAGGGACAGCTTCGTTTGCCACTGGATGGTGCCAGTGAGAACCTCTTGAGGGAAAATCAAAGGGCCTTGGAAAAAAGCACCCAAAGAAACCTCCCTGGTGTGTGTTAGGTGCCTGATCCAGGCTGGGATCAGCCCGTGGTGCTTTCTGGAATCCCAGCATGGTGAGGGTTGGAAGGGACCTCTGGAGATCATCCAGTCCAAACCCCACTGCTAAAGCAGGGCACCCACAGCAGCTTGGCCAGAGAGCTTTGGAAGCTCTTCAGAGAAGGAGACTTCACAAAACCCCTGCCATGGGCAGGGACAGCTCCCACCAGCCCAGGCTGCTCAAGGCCTCATCCAGCCTGGCCTTGAACACCTCCAGGGAGGGAACATCCACAGCCTCCCTGGGCAACCTGTGCCAGTGTCTCCACAGCCTCACTCTAAAGAATGTCTTCCTAATGTCCAGTCTCTGTCTCCCCTATTTCTAGGGAAGCAGGGTGAAGGGGGCTTGTAGATGGAAGATGCACTTCTACTATGAACAGAAGTGTGGGGGTCCTGTGCTCTGAAGAGGGAGCCTGTCTGTGTTAGTGCTGGTTAGGGACCTTCCAGGCACCCAGCATCACTGTGGCCCCCAAAACCCACCCATGCAGATGCCCCTGACACCCATCTGGGAGTTGGCCCATGTGAGCTCAGAGTGCTCCTGAAAAATGCCAGCACCTCTCTGTTCCCCAAACCCCTCACATGGTGCCTGCTCTCCTGAGGGCAGCTCCCTCCAGCCAGGCAGGGAGTGCTGCCTTTCCTCCCCATCTTCCCCACAGCTCCTTAGCTTTTCCTCCTTTTTTCCCTCATTTTCTCCTCATGTTAACGGGGTGGTGAGCCAGAGGTTGGTGTTTTAAGCAGCAGAACATTGCATTTCATTAACTCCATTACACACTTGGTTTAATTTCCAATTAGCCTGGGTTGCCAGCAAAATAATCTGATTGCTTTGACTGCTTGGTGTTCTAGATCTGCCTAGCTTCCCCCCTGTCCCCCACCCCCTGCAAAGCTCTTCTGTGTGGGTTGGGAGGCAGACACTCGGGTTTTCAACCACCCCCTTCCCTCCTTGTTAATGTCTTCTGTACCATTTGCTCTGAGCTGGGGGTTTGAGCTGCCAGGAGGAGTAGCTGGAAATCAGTGCTCTTACCTCTGCAGCTCTCTGCAGGTCAGGGCTGCTCCCTCTGGCTGCAGGAGGAGGTTTGTCTGGAGGTGGGTTGAGAAACGTTGGGCTCTTATTAAAAAGTGTAATGTAGGTTGAAGTGCCTGTGAGATTTCCTTCCCCTCAGCCCTGTGACACTTCTGCAAGGAGCTGAATTAGTTGGAAATTCCAGGCCAAACTGAAGAAAAAGCAGGTTTGTTGTCATTCAGCTCAGCTCTGCTCTAATGAGCTGCGCTGGGACTGCACCTGAGATGCAGTCAGGGATGTGTGGAAGTGATGGACAGCAGCCAGCCAGGGGCCAATGATTATCATGATCATGATTAAATCCTCAGTCTGCTCTCTGCAGCTCTACTTTCTAGGTGGTTTGTGGGGTTTTCTGAGGCTGATTCTTATGAGTTGGAAGCTGTTAGCTTAAGTGCAGTGTTCATGGTGAGTCAGGTGAGGCCTCTTGCCATGGAATTCACTGAGGGGTTTGAGCTTTTGGAAGCTTTTTGCTGTTCATTAATTGTTTGGGCTCACTGATCTTTGGCTGCTGGCTTGTCCTGGGGTGGTTTTCATTGTTTTTGACAACTACAGACTGCACTGGGTGTGGGGTTCTTGGCACCTTAGTTGTCATCTTCCAAGCTGTGAAATTAGTTAGACAACTCCTGGTTGGTTTCTCACAGAAATGAGGTTCTCCTCTGCTCTGCCCTGCTGAGGCCACATCTGGAATATTGTGTCAGTTCTGGGCCTCTCAGTTGAAAAAGACCTCAGGGAACTGCTTGAAAGAGTCCACCCAGAGCACCAAGCTGCTGCAGGCAGTGGAACATCTCCCTGTGAGGCCAGGCTGAGGGAGCTGGAGCTTGGAGCAGAGGAGCCTGAGGGCTGCCCTCAGTGCTGGGGCTAACGATGTGCAGGGCTGGAGCCAGGCTCTGCTGAGTGATATCCAGGGGTAGAAGAAGGGGCAATGCAAGCTGGAGCAGAGGAAGTTCCATATGAACCTCATTTCATTTTTGGGTGTTTTGTTCAGCCTGGAGAAGAGAAGGCTTCAGGGAGATTTTGGACCAATCTTCCCAGTACCTGAAGGAGATTCCAGGAGAGCTGGGGAGTGACTTGTGACAAGGGCTGGGAGTGACAGGATGAGGGCCAAGGGCTTTGAGCTGGGAGAGGAGAGATTGAGACTGGAGATGAGGAAGAAACTCTTTGAGAGTGAGGGTGGGGAGACACTGGCACAGGTTGCCTGGGGAGGCTGTGGATGTCCCCTCCCTGGAGGTGTTCAAGGCCAGGCTGGATGAGACCTTGAGCAGCCTGGGCTGGTGGGAGGTGTCCCTGCCCATGGCAGGGGGTTGGAAGTGGATGATATTCAAGGTCCCTTCCAGCCCAATCCATTCCATGAATTCTGTGAATCTATGAGTTTAAACTTTCCAGTTCCTTTTGCTCTTCACCTTCACTTGTAAGCTTCCAAACTGTGATGGAATTGGAGCAGCTTTGGCTTTGGTTCCGTGCTGTGCCACATGAACCCTCCCAGAATCACAGGAATTAAATCCTGGGAACAATAAGCAGCATCTCTTAATAAGTTCCTGATTCAAACAGCCCAAGATAAGAGCAGTGCTGATTGCTAATGATTTGGGTGACAGAAGGCTCATTCAGCTAATGAGATTCACAACATCTTGGCTCCAAATCCTCTCCCTGACCTCTAGGTGTGAAATGCAAAGCAATCAGCCTGGCTGTGCCTGCCCTGACTTTGGAATGTGCCTGGTTAATGACAGGCACTGATGGGAACAATGCAGAGAATCGTCTGGTCAGGCTCTTCCTGTTTGCAGTGCTGCATCTGAAGTCTCTGTAGTCATCCCCTTAGGGGAGATGTTTCTTTGCCTTAATCCCCCAGAAGATAGGGCATCCATCTTCACTGCAGCAGGTGTGTGTGGTGAGGTGGGCTGGGCACGATCCATGCTGTGAGACGCCCTGGAAGTGCCTCCTGTCAGGGTGTGGCAGGTCTGTGTGGCAAGCTCGGGCTGAAATCCCCTTTCCAGGTGGTTTGAAGCACGAAAGACTTTGGTCTCACCTGCAGATTTTCTGCGTTGTGCAGCCCTGCTGTTTTGACCATCTTCATGGCATCTGTTAGCAGAAAGTTATTGCAGTCCCCTCTCTCTGCAGCCCTAAGCCCTCAGTGCCAGCCATGGGAGGTGAACAAAATGAGTGGTTGTTCCTGCTCGTTGTTTTACTTCATAGTAACTGAGGGTTTCAAGGCTGCTGCTTGGAGCCAGAGAGAGAGACTATTTTCCAGTCAGTTTGACTCTGCTGTTATGGACATTCTCAGGTTTGTACCCAGCATAAGGACACAGAGCTGCTGGAGCAAGCCCAGAGGAGGGCCACAAAGATGATCCAAGAGCTGGAGCCCCTCTGCTGTGAGGGTCGGCTGAGGGAGCTGGGGGTGTTCAGCCTGGAGAAGACTCTCGAAGGACCTTAGGGCAGCCTGCTGATACCTGGATGTGACTCTCAACAACCTGCTGTAGTGTGAGGTGTCCCTGCCCATGGCAGAGGGGGGTGGGAACTGGCTGAGCCTCGAGGTCCTTTCCCACCCTAACAATTCTCTGAGTCTGTGCTCTTCTTGTCTCCTGTCCCAGGTGGTTGCCAACGCTGTGGCTGCCCTGTCGGAAATCAGCGAGTCGCATCCCAACAGCAACCTGCTGGATTTGAACCCTCAGAACATCAACAAGCTGCTGACAGCTCTGAATGAGTGCACAGAGTGGGGCCAGATCTTCATCCTGGACTGTCTGTCCAACTACAACCCCAAGGATGATCGTGAAGCTCAGAGGTATGGTGCTTCCTGCTCCCCGTGTGGGCTGGCTTGGGGTTGTTCACTACCAGGGCACTTGCAGGCTTCTGGCAGTGTCATGGCACTGGCAGCCCAGAAGGCAACCATGTCCTGGGCTGCATCAGAAGAGTGAGGAGCAGCAGAACAAGAGAGTTTATTCTTCCTCCCTGCTCTGGTGTGACCCCACCTGGAGGACTGTGTTCAGTTCTGGTGCCCCCAGCACAAGAAGAGGGTCCAGAGGAGACCGTGAAGAATATCAGAGGGCTGGAGAACTTTCCCTGTGGGGACAGGGAGGGAGAGTTAGGGCTGTTCAGCCTGGAGAGGAGAAGGCTTCAGGGAGATCTTGGACCAATCTTCCAGTACCTGAAGGAGGCTGTAAGAGATCTGGGAAGGACTTTTGATAAGGGCTGGGAGTGCCAGGACGAGGGACAATGACTTTGAGCTGGGAGAGGGGAGACTGAGACTGGAGATGAGGAAGAAATCCTTTGCAGTGAGGGAGGTGAGACACTGGCACAGGTTGCCCAGAGAGGCTGTGGATGTTCCCTCCCTGGAGGTGTTCAAGGCCAGGCTGGATGAGGCCTTGAGCAACCTGGGCTGGTGGGAGGTGTCCCTGCCCATGGCAGGGGCTTGGAACTGGATGATATTTATGGTCCCTTCCAACCCAACCCATTCCCTAATTCTATGACTCTGGAAAGAGCCTGTGGTAAGAGTGGGCTCTGCTGAGGTGTGAGGGAGCTGAGGGAAACCTGCAACAGCATGAGCATGTTTGGGGAATAGTCTGCTTTAAAGCAGAGCTTTCAAATCTACTTCTGCTACTTTGAGCAGCAAGAAGCCTTCATAGGTTTTGGAGCTTCCAGAGTACTACAGCTTTGAGACTGGAATGCTGTTGTGCAAGTAAAGTGTCATCTGTTATATGCTAGAACTGAAACTGGAGATAAGAAATTATTTCTCTTATCACTCCAGCTTCACTCTTGTGCTTTTATCTTTAGCTGCAATGAGCAAACCTAAATACAAAGGCCTTAGAGTGTAAGTAGCAGGGTGTTAATCACAGAATCTCAGCATGGTGAGGCTGCAGTGGACCTCTGGAGATGGTCCAGTCTAAGACCCCTGCTCAAGCAGGGTACCCACAGCAATACAATACAATAATACAATACAATAAATCCAGGTTGGAAGAGACCTTCAAGATCATCGTGTCCAA
>JAAWVA010000036.1:3803992-3839577 GCA_015227895.2 Colaptes auratus
GCCTGAGAAATCTCTGGCTGATGCAAATTGCTCAGAGCAGTAAGATAAAGAGGCCTTGATGGGGCAGACTGCAGACAGATAAATCTCAAGGAGCAGACATCTGTGTTTTGAAGCTTTATTACTGCCTTGGATGATCTATGGTTGCACAGTGCTTGGAGCACCACGTTAGGAGTTTGGGCTTCTCCAGTACTGCCCAAGTCAGGCTGACTGGGACCCAACTGGAGCAGGGATGGGGATGACAGCCACACAGCAGGGCTGTGAGTTGGAGCCTGCTCCCCTTGGGTCTTAATTGAGGGCATATTTCTGACAAATCTCAGCATGGTGAGGTTGGAAGGGACCTCTGGAGATCAGGCAGTCCACCCCCCCCTGCTAAAGCAGGGCACCCACAGCAGCTTGCTTCTGATGGAAATCCATTAGCCTGCTACTCATGGAATCTGTGCTACTTTCTGGTAGCACAAGGGCCCAGGGTGAAGTCACCTCTGTCTGGTTGCAAGAGGAGAGGGACTGCTCACACCATGCCTCATGCAAGAGCACAGGAGGCTCAGGCTGCCCAACAAAGCAGGGGAAGAAATGAGGTAAAAGAGACTTCTGAGATTATAATGGAGAGGATAACTTCAGAGTGGAATGACTCAAGCAGCAGAAAGTGTGTATGGAAGGTGTCAGGAAGAGAAAGAGGAGGGCATCACAGAACCCCAGCATGGTGAGGTTGGAAGGGACCTCTGGAGATCATCCAGACCAACCCCACTCCTAAAGCAGGGCAGCCACAGCAGCTTGCCCAGCAGCACAACGCCCAGGGGGGGTTGGAAGCTCTCCACACAAGGACACTCCACAACCTCTCTGGGCAGCCTGCTCCAGGCCTCCAGCACCTCAGCTTGGGTTGTTTTCAGGAGTGCATCTTTAGAAGCAGGAAGAGATTCATTCATCAGTCTGCAGAGCCCAGTCCCAGCCCTTGCCCTCCAGACACTGCTGCTGCCAGCCTGCATTATCTGAACATTATGCACTGGAACTGGGATGGAGCCTATCAAGACTAGACAGAAAATGCTGAACACTGTCTCATGGAAACTGATTTTTAAACTGTTTGCCATGTCCACAGCACAAAAGGGGCATGGACTGCCTTGCTCTGTTCCAAAAACATCAGAGCAGAGAGCAGGAGAGCTGCTCAGAGATGTCAGAGGAAAGGAAGCTGCCCTGTGACAACTGGGATGGGGCAGTAACAGCCCTGAGCAGAGGCATTCATCACTCTGCAGCAGTGAGAGGTTGCCCTCAGGAACTCTTCCTTCAAGAAAGGAATTTGGATTAAACCAAACCCAAACACAAGAAGAATCTGCACTGCAAAGCAGCCTTGATTCAGTTCAGCTTTAGGTTTGTGCTGTTTCCACTCTGGAAGGCAAAGGAAGGCTCTTAGCCCAGGAGAGTGTCCGTGGAAGGCTTTAATACTTCAAGTAAGGCACTTGGAATTCACACCCATCATGCCTGGCCTTCCTGAGTGCCTCTGCTCAGGCACACTGCTCCTGCTGCAAACAAGCCTCTCACTGCAACCTCAGCACCAGCAGTGACTCATCTGACAGGAGACAGCAGCTCTCCTCCTGCAGCTGTAATCTGTAAAACAAGATCTAGCCAAGGGTCGGGACCGAAGGCACACCATGCTATTCACATTTACATCCTGCAGGAGACTCCGACACCTCCCCTCCAGCGGCTGCAAAGAGCACTACACCAGGCACAGCCATGCCTAGGAGCAAGGAGCTCTCTAAATCCTCATGCAAGGACCATGGGAGGGTTCTGCACCCCCAGAACACAGCAGGAGCTCCTCAGCTGACCTGGGCAATGTTTGCTTGAGAAGCCAGGCGGATCATGATGTCCAGTTTCTCCAGTTTGACATAGATGGGGTCGTTGTACTTCACAAAGAACACCTTGATCTCCTGCTTCAGGATTTCAGGCCTGCAGGGAACACAAAGAGGTTTCACTCAGGACTGGGAAAAGCAATGAGCTCTGTCCTTAAGCAAAGATGTCCTTTGTTTAGAGATCACAGCATCACAGAATGGTAAGGGATGGAAGGGACCTCTGGAGATCATCCAGTCCAAGCCCCCTGCCAGAGCAGGGCACCCAGGGCAGCTCACACAGGAACACATCCAGAGAGGGTTGGAAAGGCTCCAGAGCAGGAGACTCCACAACCTCTCTGGGGGCAGCCTGCTCCAGGCCTCCAGCACCCTCACAGGGACAGAGTTTTCCCCCCTGTTCCCCTGGCACCTCCTCTGCTCCAGCTTGCCCCCAGCGCCCCTTGTGCTGTCCTTGGCCATCCCTGAGCAGAGCCTGGCTCCAGCCCTGCACATCTTGATCCCCAGCACTGAGGGCAGCCCTCAGGCTGCTCTGCTCCAAGCCCCAGCTCCCTCAGCCTGGCCTCAGAGGGAGATGTTCCACTGCCTGAAGCATCTCTGAGGCTCCGTGCTGGACTCTTTCAAGACGTTTCTCGAGGCCCTCTTGAACTGAGTGGCCCAGAATTGGGCACAATATTCCAGATGTGGCTTCACCAGGGCAGAGTAGAGGGGCAGGAGAACCTCTCTCAACCTACTAAGCACATATCTTCTGATACACCCCAGGATGCCACTGGCCCTCTTGGGCACAAAGACACCTTGCTGGCTCATGGGCATCCTTCTATCTACCCAAAGGTTCAGGGAGAAATAGACTAGGGTCACTGTGAGACCAGGACACACAAACAAACGTATGAGAATGATCTGAAGGAAGTCAGAAGTCTGGAGAGTCTAACTATGGCTACATCTCTACTCCCTGCACTTGAACTGCTCAGCCAACCCCTGCAGTGGGTCAGCAGACAACAGAGCAGTAACAAGATCCTTACCTCAGTTTAAAACCCACCCAAACTCACTTCCTGCTTCCACTTGCCAGATGCAGAGTACTGTGTCCAGTTCTGGGCTCCTCAGTTTAGGAAGGATGTTGACTTGCTGGAAGGTGTCCAGAGAAGGGCAAAGTTGGTGAGGGGTTTGGAACAGCCCTGTGAGGAGAGCTAAGGGACTGGGGTTGCTTAGCCGGAGAAGAGGAGACGGAGGGTACCTTATTGCTCTCTAAACTACCTGAAGGGTGATTGTGGCCAGGCAGAGGTTGGTCTCTTTCCCGGAAGCAGCACCAGAACCAGAGGACACAGTCTCAAGCTGCACAGGGGAGGTTTAGACTGGATGAAGTTCGATACAGAGAGAGTGATTGCCCATTGACTGGGCTGCCCAGGGAGGTGGTGGAGAACCATACGCAGGTGTTCAGGAGGAGACTTGAGGTACGGGTGCCTGATCTAGGTGTTTAGGTG
Source organism: Colaptes auratus (assembly GCA_015227895.2). Classification (NCBI taxonomy): domain Eukaryota; kingdom Metazoa; phylum Chordata; class Aves; order Piciformes; family Picidae; genus Colaptes; species Colaptes auratus. The sequence continues at coordinate 3,807,306 of JAAWVA010000036.1, forward strand.
GGTGGGATTGGTTGATAGGTTGGACACGATGATCTTGAAGGTCTCTTCCAACCTGGATTTATTGTATTGTATTGTAATGTATTGTATGCCAGTGAACAGCAGCTCTGCTCTGACCACAAAGTGCCATGCAGCCCATCCCACCCTCACAGCCAGGAGCAAAGTGTTTAAACATGCATGGGGAGTGAACTGGTGAAAAACCTCAGCCCTCTGTGCATCAGTAAGCCACCAGCCTGGTTTGCTGCACTGAAGGGCACAGCAGAGGCACACTGAGTTCTGCAGGCCACTCTGCACTGCACAGGGACACTGCTCCCTGCTCTGATTTGTAGTCAAAGGAGAGGGCAGCTCTTGGAAGGGCAGTGGAGAGCGAGGCAGGTAAAGAACTACTGTCTGATACTGGCATCACAAGTGTGCTGCAATGAAAATTGATCCAGGCTAGCAGAGTAAGACTCTTTAATCCATCCCTTGAGGGGCCTGGACCTGGAGTAAACCAAGTGCTGTGCACAGGGATGTATCTGAGGGCCTGAGATAACCTGTGACAACCTTTACCTTTTCTGCACGATCAAGTTGATGTTCCTCAGGGCAACGTACTGAACTTCAGGCTCTCCAGACAGCAGGGTCACCAGGGGGAGGGGCAAGTTTCTTCAGCAGCATGTTGTAATAGTCAGAGTCCTTGGGAAGAAGCTCCAGGAACTTCATCAAGACCTTCACTGCTGACAGCACCACTGCAGAGTTGGCGTGAGACAGCCGAGGGGTCACCCGCTCACAAATGCTGCAGGGAGAGGAGCAAGAGAGGGGTCACAGTACCTCAGGCTGTCACCAGGCCTGAGAGTCAACCTGGCTGAAGACAGCTTCTCAGCCACTGCTTTGATTTGGCTTTGCTCACAAAGAATCACAGAAAACATTTGATTGGAAGAGACCTCAAAGCTCATCCACTCCAACCCCTGCCCTGGCACTGCAGGGGCAACACTAAACCATGTCCCCAAGTGCCAGCTCCAGAGGCTGCTTGAAGAGCTCCAGGGATGCTGACTCCCCCACTGCCATGGGCAGCCTGCTCCCATGTTTGGGTACCCTTTCAGTGATGAAATCCTAATATCCAGCCTGAACCTCCCCTGACAAAGCCTGGCCTTGCTGAGCACAGCAGGAAGCAAACAGGAACAGCTTCCTCTCCTGCCAGCTAGCTCAGGAACTCCACCAGCTCCCAGCACTACAGGCCCAACACATGGCCACTCACTGCTGCCTTTGCCTGGTGCCACTCTCCATGCCTGTGATCTCACCCATCACCCACAAACACCACTTCAACCAAAGAGTGATCAGCAAAAGGCTTTAGCCCTGCTGGAACCATGCAGAGGTGACACAAACTTCTGGCTTGCCTGGGAGCTTTTGCTGCCATTTCAACCATTTGTTCCTGCAAGAAAAGGTTTCTGTTATTCCAAAGATAGAGGAAAGAATGAGCTCAGCACCCTGCCAGGTCTCAGCTCCACTACTTGCCTCCGTGGATTCTATAACTGACAGCATCCCAAACACCCATCCCAGGCAGAAAGGAAGTTTGGGTTCATTTGGTCTTTCTTGCAGCATCTGTCAAATTTCTTCCCACCCCCTCCTGCAGATTGCTAACCCAGAACAATCTTATTCCCATCTGTGCCTCCTGAAGTGTCTGTCCCTGCAAGATCTGCTCCCAGCCACCCCAGAAGGGAAGCAGCACAGCTAAGTGGAGAGCAGAGGAGGCTAAGTCAGAGCTGAGGGCAGTATTTCACCATTCCATACACAGAGTCAGAGAAGCCAGCATGGAGGGGTTGGAAGGGACCTCTGGAGATCATCCAGTCCAACCCCACTCTTAAAGCAGGGCACCCACAGCAGCTTGCCCAGCAGCACAGTGCCCAGGGGGGGTTGGAAGCTCTCCACACAAGGACACTCCACAACCTCTCTGGGCAGCCTGCTCCAGGCCTCCAGCACCCTCACACCAAACAACTTTCTCCTGAAGGTTAGGTGGAACTTCCTTACCTAACCATCTTCAATCACCCTTTTACCCATCCAGGTACCTGGGCTGGCTCAGTTTATCCATGATAACCAACACTCATCTCTACACTGGCTCAAATGTCTCTTTTCAATCCCATTAATTTTCCCTGCAGCTGCTCTGTTTTCCTTAATTCTTGCCCTAAACTAGTCCCACACAGTCTGAGTGACCAACCTGAGCAAAGAACCAAGCCTGGGACAGCCCAGCTTCTACATCCACATCCTGTAGCCCTCTGGCTAATCCCACAAAGCTTTTTGACCTTCCAGTCCCCACCTGCCCCTGCCCAAGGTCTCCCGGACACACCAAAGCTGCATCACCTCCCTGTGCCTCAGGTTCTCCTCAGCCAGAGATGCTGCAGAGTTGCTGGAAAGGAGAACACTGAGCCATGAGCTGGCAGACTCCTGTGTGAACTCACACAAAGCAGCAGCAATCACTGCCCACCCACTTTGAGACCCCACTCTTCAGAGGAACTGTGGCTGAGGAACTGGGGCATGTTCACAGTTGTTCACACTTGTGGTCCCTTTCTGACAGAGCCAGGATAATGCTGGCCTGACACCCTGGAGCTCTCTGCAGGTTCCTAGCACTCATTAATAGCTGTTTCTGGCCCAGAAGAGAACACAATGGGGAAAATAAAAGTCCCCCAGAGCAGTGACAGCTGCCTGAAAAAAAATGGTGTTCTGCCTCCAAAGCAGGCAGTGAAGAAACTCAGAGTCCAAAAGGCCTGCCCAGGATTTTGTACCTGGGCTTGTGCCCCTTCTTCACTCTCCCCCTCCCCCTCCTACATCACCTGCATGAAATATATTTGGCCAGAGAACTCCCCTGGGCCTGCTGCTTCTTGTGCTCCTGGGTACAGGATCTGACCTTTTGTGATTCTGGACACAGATGAAGAGGAGGTTTGAAGTGCATGAATTGGGTGCATGAAGAGTGTGGCCAGCACATCAAGGGAGGTTCTCCTCCCTCTCTACTCTGCCCTAGGGAGGCCACAGCTGGAGTGCTGGGTCCAGTTCTGGGCTCCCCAGCTCAAGAGAGACAGGGAACTGGTGGAGAGAGTCCAGGGGAGGCTGCAAAGCTGCTGAGGGGCCTGGAGCAGCTCTGGGAGGAACAAAGGCTGAGAGCCCTGGGGCTGGGAGCCTGCAGAAGAGCAGCCCCAGAGGACAGCTGAGCAATGCTCAGCAAGAGCTAAAGGAGCTGTGATGGGCATTGTGATCCTGGGCAACTGGGCAGCTGCCGGGGTGCTGGTTGATGGGAGGCTGAACATGAGCCTGCAGTGTGCCCAGGCAGCCAAGAGGGCATGTGCATCCTGGCCTGCCAGCAGGAACTGTGGCCAGCGAGCAGGAGGTCATTCTGCCCTGTACACTGCCTGGTTAGGACCCAGTCCTGTGTCCAGTCTGGCTCCCAGGTTAGAAAAAAGTGAGCTGCTGGAAGGTGTCCAGAGAAGGGCAACAAAGTTGGGAGGGGTTTGAAACACAGCCATGTGAGGAGAGGCTGAGGGAGCTGGGGTTCTTAGCCTGCAGAAGAGGAGGCTCAGGCAGACCTTACTGCTCTCTACAACTCCTCAAGGGAGATTGTAGCAGCAGGAGGTTGTCTTCTCCCAGGCAGGCAGCACCAGAACCAGAGGACACAGTCTCAAGCTGCACCAGGAGGTTTAGGGTGGATGTTAGGGAAGAAGTTCTACACAGAGAGGAGTTGCCCATTGAATGTGCTGCCCAGGGAGGTGTGGAGTCACCATCATTGGAGGTGTTCAGGAGGAGACTTGAGGGGTACTGGGTGCCATGATCTAGTTGTTTAGGTGGGTTGGATGGTTGATGGGTGGACACGATGATCTTGAAGGTCTCTTCCAACCTGGATTATTGTATTGTATTATTGTATTGTATTGCTGTGGGTATGCTGAGCAGGGGTCTTAGCTGGACCATCTCCAGAGGTCCACTGCAGCCTCACCATGCTGAGATTCTGTGATTAACACCCTGCTACTTACACTCTAAGGCCTTTGTATTTAGGTTTGCTCATTGCAGCTAAAGATAAAAGCACAAGAGTGAAGCTGGAGTGATAAGAGAAATAATTTCTTATCTCCAGTTTCAGTTCTGCATATAACAGATGACACTTTACTTGCACAACAGCATTCCGTCTCAAAGCTGTAGTACTCTGGAAGCTCCAAAACCTATGAAGCTTCTTGCTGCTCAAAGTAGCAGAAGTAGATTTGAAAGCCTGCTTTAAAGCAGACTATTCCCCAAAAATGCTCATGCTGTTGCAGGTTTCCCTCAGCTCCCTCACACCTCAGCAGAGCCCACTCTTACCACAGGCTCTTTCCAGAGTCATAGAATTAGGGAATGGGTTGGGTTGGAAGGGACCATAAAATCATCCAGTTCCAAGCCCCTGCCATGGGCAGGGACACCTCCCACCAGCCCAGGTTGCTCAAGGCCTCATCCAGCTGGCCTTGAACACCTCCAGGGAGGGAACATCACAGCCTCCCTGGGCAACCTGTGCCAGTGTCTCACCTCCCTCACTGCAAAGGATTTCTTCCTCATCTCCAGTCTCAGTCTCCCCTCTCCCAGCTCAAAGTCATTGTCCCTCGTCCTGGCACTCCCAGCCCTTATCAAAAGTCCTTCCCAGATCTCTTACAGCCTCCTTCAGGTACTGGAAGATTGGTCCAAGATCTCCTGAAGCCTTCTCTCTCCAGGCTGAACAGCCCTAAATCTCCCTCCCTGTCCCCACAGGGAAAGTTCTCCAGCCCTCTGATATTCTTCACGGTCTCCTCTGGACCCTCTTCTTGTGCTGGGGGCACCAGAACTGAACACAGTCCTCCAGGTGGGGTCACACCAGAGCAGGGAGGAGAATAAACTCTCTTGTTCTGCTGCTCCTCACTCTTCTGATGCAGCCCAGGACATGGTTGCCTTCTGGGCTGCCAGTGCCATGACACTGCCAGAAGCCTGCAAGTGCCCTGGTAGTGAACAACCCAAGCCAGCCACACGGGGAGCAGGAAGCACCATACCTCTGAGCTTCACGATCATCCTTGGGGTTGTAGTTGGACAGACAGTCCAGGATGAAGATCTGGCCCCACTCTGTGCACTCATTCAGAGCTGTCAGCAGCTTGTTGATGTTCTGAGGGTTCAAATCCAGCAGGTTGCTGTTGGGATGCGACTCGCTGATTTCCGACAGGGCAGCCACAGCGTTGGCAACCACCTGGGACAGGAGACAAGAAGAGCACAGACTCAGAGAATTGTTAGGGTGGGAAAGGACCTCGAGGCTCAGCCAGTTCCACCCCCCTCTGCCATGGGCAGGGACACCTCACACTACAGCAGGTTGTTGAGAGTCACATCCAGGTATCAGCAGGCTGCCCTAAGGTCCTTCGAGAGTCTTCTCCAGGCTGAACACCCCCAGCTCCCTCAGCCGACCCTCACAGCAGAGGGGCTCCAGCTCTTGGATCATCTTTGTGGCCCTCCTCTGGGCTTGCTCCAGCAGCTCTGTGTCCTTATGCTGGGTACAAACCTGAGAATGTCCATAACAGCAGAGTCAAACTGACTGGAAAATAGTCTCTCTCTCTGGCTCCAAGCAGCAGCCTTGAAACCCTCAGTTACTATGAAGTAAAACAACGAGCAGGAACAACCACTCATTTTGTTCACCTCCCATGGCTGGCACTGAGGGCTTAGGGCTGCAGAGAGAGGGGACTGCAATAACTTTCTGCTAACAGATGCCATGAAGATGGTCAAAACAGCAGGGCTGCACAACGCAGAAAATCTGCAGGTGAGACCAAAGTCTTTCGTGCTTCAAACCACCTGGAAAGGGGATTTCAGCCGAGCTTGCCACACAGACCTGCCCACACCCTGACAGGAGGCACTTCCAGGGCGTCTCACAGCATGGATCGTGCCCAGCCCACCTCACCACACACACCTGCTGCAGTGAAGATGGATGCCCTATCTTCTGGGATTAAGGCAAAGAACATCTCCCCTAAGGCTGTCTGATCCTGGGGATGACTACAGAGACTTCAGATGCAGCACTGCAAACAGGAAGAGCCTGACCAGACGATTCTCTGCATTGTTCCCATCAGTGCCTGTCATTAACCAGGCACATTCCAAAGTCAGGGCAGGCACAGCCAGGCTGATTGCTTTGCATTTCACACCTAGAGGTCAGGGAGAGGATTTGGAGCCAAGATGTTGTGAATCTCATTAGCTGAATGAGCCTTCTGTCACCCAAATCATTAGCAATCAGCACTGCTCTTATCTTGGGCTGTTTGAATCAGGAAATTATTAGAGATGCTGCTTATTGTTCCAGGATTTAATTCCTGTGATTCTGGGAGGGTTCATGTGGCACAGCACGGAACCAAAGCCAAAGCTGCTCCAATTCCATCACAGTTTGGAAGCTTACAAGTGAAGGTGAAGAGCAAAAGGAACTGGAAAGTTTAAACTCATAGATTCACAGAATTCATGGAATGGATTGGGCTGGAAGGGACCTTGAATATCATCCACTTCCAACCCCCTGCCATGGGCAGGGACACCTCCCACCCAGCCCAGGCTGCTCAAGGTCTCATCCAGCCTGGCCTTGAACACCTCCAGGGAGGGGACATCCACAGCCTCCCCAGGCAACCTGTGCCAGTGTCTCCCCACCCTCACTCTCAAAGAGTTTCTTCCTCATCTCCAGTCTCAATCTCTCCTCTCCCAGCTCAAAGCCCTTGGCCCTCATCCTGTCACTCCCAGCCCTTGTCACAAGTCACTCCCCAGCTCTCCTGGAATCTCCTTCAGGTACTGGGAAGATTGGTCCAAAATCTCCCTGAAGCCTTCTCTTCTCCAGGCTGAACAAAACACCCAAAAATGAAATGAGGTTCATATGGAACTTCCTCTGCTCCAGCTTGCATTGCCCCTTCTTCTACCCCTGGATATCACTCAGCAGAGCCTGGCTCCAGCCCTGCACATCGTTAGCCCCAGCACTGAGGGCAGCCCTCAGGCTCCTCTGCTCCAAGCTCCAGCTCCCTCAGCCTGGCCTCACAGGGAGATGTTCCACTGCCTGCAGCAGCTTGGTTGCTCTGGGCTGGACTCTTTCAAGCAGTTCCCTGAGGTCTTTTTTCAACTGAGAGGCCCAGAACTGACACAATATTCCAGATGTGGCCTCAGCAGGGCAGAGCAGAGGAGAACCTCATTTCTGTGAGAAACCAACCAGGAGTTGTCTAACTAAATTTCACAGCTTGGAAGATGACAACTAAGGTGCCAAGAACCCCACACCCAGTGCAGTCTGTAGTTGTCAAAAACAATGAAAACCACCCCAGGACAAGCCAGCAGCCAAAGATCAGTGAGCCCAAACAATTAATGAACAGCAAAAAGCTTCCAAAAGCTCAACCCCTCAGTGAATTCCATGGCAAGAGGCCTCACCTGACTCACCATGAACACTGCACTTAAGCTAACAGCTTCCAACTCATAAGAATCAGCCTCAGAAAACCCCACAAACCACCTAGAAAGTAGAGCTGCAGAGAGCAGACTGAGGATTTAATCATGATCATGATAATCATTGGCCCCTGGCTGGCTGCTGTCCATCACTTCACACACCCTGACTGCATCTCAGGTGCAGTCCCAGCGCAGCTCATTAGAGCAGAGCTGAGCTGAATGACAACAAACCTGCTTTTTCTTCAGTTTGGCTGGAATTTCCAACTAATTCAGCTCCTTGCAGAAGTGTCACAGGGCTGAGGGGAAGGAAATCTCACAGGCACTTCAACTACATTACACTTTTAATAAGAGCCCAACGTTTCTCAACCCCCTCCAGACAAACCTCCTCCTGCAGCCAGAGGGAGCAGCCCTGACCTGCAGAGAGCTGCAGAGGTAAGAGCACTGATTTCAGCTACTCCTCCTGGCGGCAGCTCAAACCCCCAGCTCAGAGCAAATGGTACAGAAGACATTAACAAGGAGGGAAGGGGGTGGTTGAAAACCCGAGTGTCTGCCTCCCAACCCACACAGAAGAGCTTTGCAGGGGGTGGGGGACAGGGGGGAAGCTAGGCAGATCTAGAACACCAAGCAGTCAAAGCAATAAGATTATTTTGCTGGCAACCCAGGCTAATTGGAAATTAAACCAAGTGTGTAATGGAGTTAATGAAATGCAATGTTCTGCTGCTTAAAACACCAACCTCTGGCTCACCACCCCGTTAACATGAGGAGAAAATGAGGGAAAAAAGGAGGAAAAGCTAAGGAGCTGTGGGAAGATGGGGAGGAAAGGCAGCACTCCCTGCCTGGCTGGAGGGAGCTGCCCTCAGGAGAGCAGGCACCATGTGAGGGGTTTGGGGAACAGAGAGGTGCTGGCATTTTTCAGGAGCACTCTGAGCTCACATGGGGCCAACTCCCAGATGGGGTGTCAGGGGCATCTGCATGGGTGGGTGTTTTGGGGGCCACAGGTGATGCTGGGTGCCTGGAAGGTCCCTAACCAGCACTAACACAGACAGGCTCCCTCTTCAGAGCACAGGACCCCCACACTTCTGTTCATAGTAGAAGTGCATCTTCCATCTACAAGCCCCCTTCACCCTGCTTCCCTAGAAATAGGGGAGACAGAGACTGGACATTAGGAAGACATTCTTTAGAGTGAGGCTGTGGAGACACTGGCACAGGTTGCCCAGGGAGGCTGTGGATGTTCCCTCCCTGGAGGTGTTCAAGGCCAGGCTGGATGAGGCCTTGAGCAGCCTGGGCTGGTGGGAGGTGTCCCTGCCCATGGCAGGGGTTTTGTGAAGTCTCCTTCTCTGAAGAGCTTCCAAAGCTCTCTGGCCAAGCTGCTGTGGTGCCCTGCTTTAGCAGTGGGGTTTGGACTGGATGATCTCCAGAGGTCCCTTCCAACCCTCACCATGCTGGGATTCCAGAAAGCACCACGGGCTGATCCCAGCCTGGATCAGGCACCTAACACACACCAGGGAGGTTTCTTTGGGTGCTTTTTTCCAAGGCCCTTTGATTTCCCTCAAGAGGTTCTCACTGGCACCATCCAGTGGCAAACGAAGCTGTCCCTGGCCCAAGCATCTCGACTGGAGAAAGGCAGCAGCTAAGCACCAACCAAACCTTTAAGCAGCACTACAAGGGAGGCTGCAGTCACAAAACATCAGCACAAATGTCTTTGTTGATGGCTTGAGGGGCCTGAAATTAAGGTGGGATCAAAATGCCTCAGCACCCTGGTGGGCACAGAGGTCCTGGAACCATCTGCTCAGCAAGGGCAACACTCTGGCAATAGACACAGAGCAGCAGTAACTGGAAGCAGACAGGTCTCTGATGGATGGACTTAACAACTAAGCTTTGCAAATGAGGGGCCTGGAGGAGAGACCCTGCAGAGCCATGGCAGACCACTGAGTACCACACAGCTTGTTGCACCTCTCTGCAGTGCTGGTGTTCCCAGGGCAGGGAACAGCGTGGCTTCTAAGGAGAGCGCTCAGGAGCAGCCTCCCTCACCCACAGCTTACCCACACCAGCCACAAGCAAAACCAGGCCCACAGGCAGGCCTCACATCCCCTCAGACCTGCTTAGGATGAAAACCTGGAGAGAAGTACTCAGTAGGCTGGGCTCCAGCTTTCCTCTGGAAAAGCAGCTGGAAGAGCTCTGCCAGAAGCCAAAACTGGCTTCCACAGGCAGAGCAAGCAAGGGTCCAAGTGGCCACCCAGAGCTGTGCCACCCATCACAGCCAGCAGCTCTCCCTTCTCCCCCAGCTCACACTGCTGCAGCACAGACACAAGCTGGCTTCTGATCTCCCCTGGCAACTACCCACATTGCCTCTTGCAGGCACATTACCACTGACTTTGCTTTCTTCTCAGCCTTTTTGCCCTGGGAGGCTGTGGATGTCCCCTGCCTGGAGGCATTCAAGGCCAGACTGGATGAGGCCTTGAGCAACCTGGGCGGGTGGGAGGTGTCCCTGCCCATGGCAGGGGGTTGGAACTGGATGATCCTTAAGGTGCCTTCCAACCCAAATCCATTCTAGGATTCCTCAAGGCTCCTCCACAACCTCTACCTATTCCATTTCCAGCTTGCCTCTGCTAGCTGCTGCTTACTTTGCCGAGTGCTGCTCTCCCTCCTGGGGAACAGCAGGAACATCCAGCCCCACAGTGAAGCCACCACTCTCCAGCAGCCCCTAAGCATGGTCTCATCCATGGTATCCCATCCAGCAGGTAGTAAGTTTCACCTACTGATGCCTGCAAATGCCATCAGGTGTCTCCCAGGAGGAAAGGTGTATCTCTGCCTGCAGCACAGATTAAAATAACCCAAACCACACAAACACAGATCTGGTTGAGCCCTCCTGCTGCAACACCCAGGCTGAAAAGGGACATTTTTTTGGCCAGTGGGGCAGCCAGGGTACTTTAGAGACACCCCCAGGCTGGTGACATGCTGCAGAGCCACAGTCCACAGCTCCTAGCAACATTCAGCTCCATCCTAGGAGGTGAATTTTCGAGCCCTTACAACGTTCAGAGTAGGAATCATTAATTCATCCCACAGTGGTGGTTCACTCCTTGCACTTGGTAAAGCATCAGCTGCAGAAGGGAAAACACAGCTGTGGGAAGCCCAAGTTTCCCCATGAGGAACATGTGCCCACAAAGAAGGTGGAGTTCCACTCCTGCAGCATCTGAGGAGTCCCTTGTCCTCCCACAAAGATTGTCTCCCACAAAGTTCTTTTGGAACTCAGAGGACCACCTCCAGTTTCTCAGCAAGGGGCTCATTCCTCAGCTTTACTACACAGAGAGGGAGATTAAATCCCTGCAAAGCACACAATGGAGGACACCAAATGCTGCTTCTGTTCCTAACCAGGCTTATTCCCCAAGCCACGGTCACAGAAAGCCACACTGCTTGCCAGCTACTAGGAGAAGGAACAAATGGAAAACCTTCTTCCTCCACAAGGTCACCCAGGAAGCCCAAAGATAATTCCAAGTTCTGGCTGGCAAAGCAGGAATCTGCCTGGCTGGCAGTCACAGCAGGGGAGACAAGAGAGCACTGGGAGGAATATCAACAGTTTCTTAGTCGGGTCTGTGAACCAGAGCAGCTCAGCACTGCTCGAGGGAATGCTGACTGGAGCAAGTGGACCTCCCCAGCTCCAGCTGGCAGAGCTCAACAGGTTCCCTTAGGGCAGACTGGTGCTAAAGGCACAAGAGAGCTGAACTCCACTCCACACTCTGTGTAGTTCCTGATCAGCTCCTGTGTGATCTCAGTTCTCTCCCTATTGGCTCAGAACAGTTTCCCCCAGTCACCTGCCATGTGTAGATGGTGGCACACCTGGCAGATAGTTGGACAGCACAGCAGTGCTGTCTACACAGCCCACAGACAACCAGGAGCAGAACAGCCACACCTCTGAGAGCTGTGATCCATCACAACCTTGGAGGTGCTCGAGAAAGGGTAGCAAGTTCCACCTACTGATGCCTACAAATGCCATCAGGTGTCAAGGGTTCAAGAAAGTGGCCACAGAATCAATAAGGTTGGAACAGACCTCAGAGATCACCAAGTCCAACTTATCACCCAACAGCTCCTCACAACTAGACCATGGCTCCAAGTGCCACATCCAATCCCCTCTTGAACACCTCCAGGGATGGGGACTCCACCACCTCCCTGGGCAGCACATCCCAATGGCAAATGACTCCCTCTGTGAAGAACTTTCTCCTTACCTCCAGCCTAAACCTCCCCTGGTGCAGCTTGAGACTGTGTCCTCTTGTTCTGGTGCTGCTTGCCATGGCACTTGGGGACATGGTTTAATGGCCATGGTGGTGCTGGGTCACTGGTTGGCCTCAATTATCTTAGAGGGCTTTTCCCACCCAAAAAAGTTCTGTGAGCACAGTGACACAGCAGAACAAGAAGAAGAAGAAGAAAGAAGAAATGCTGCAAGAAGGAACTAAAAACCCCACAGCACCTAGAAAAGAACTGGGAGAAGGTGGCATCAGCCTAACTTAAGCCACGTGGACACCAGGCAGATTGACAAGAAAACTATTCTGTGGCTTAAAAGTTACCCTGGAAGGTCAGAGGTGGAAAATGCTTGGAGAGAAAGGTTGTCCCACACAAATATTAGAAGACCAGCAAGGCTTAGGCTGAATTGCCTCTGAAGTTCTCCTGCTAATATTTACATTCCTGAAGCAAGCCCAAGTGCAGGAGGGAACCAGTTACAAAAGAGAGTCTCAGGCTCAGCATCTCTGGTTCTGCTTCCATCTGCTGCCATCTCCTGGCCCTGCTCTCCATTGCCCAGGGCTCAGCACTTGCCTTGCTCCAATGATGAGCAGTCCCCAGGTCTGGTTCACCAAGGGTCAGAACAAGACAGTAGCAACAAAAAGGAGGGAAAAGAAGTTGTTCAAGACTTCAGAGAGCCTCTGGTCATCAGATCCACCTCTGTCACCCCACTATTAGCTACTGCTGCTGGGGTGTGATCATGCTCTGCAGTGCTCTGCCACCTGTGCACATGCAGGAGCACCCAGATGTCCTGGGATGTCACACTGAGACCAGTATTGTATCACAACGTGAGCCCTGAGGAGCACACCGTCAGCCAATGTATCCATCCAGACCCGGGCTCTGCTGAGTTCAGGTGAGGAACTGCAGGGTGAAAAAGGAGAAAGGTTTGGCTTAAGACAGCTCTGGGATGAAATGAGGGTTCCCTCTATGGAGGGAGAGGCTTTGGCAGGATCCCAAGTGACCAAGGGCAGCCAGAAGCACTTCAGGCCCATCTGCAAAAGGAGATTAAGGCCTCCACCCACAACAGACTTCTGCAGAGTGGCTGAACCTGCCCTCACACATGTTACTGGCCCATGGCCTGTACCAGCTAAGGACTTCAGGTAACTCAGATGAATTGCAGCAAGCCACCAACATCTGGTGGCCTGCCATGGACATCCACATCAACAGATGTGCAGGTAGAAGTCTGAATTAATTCATCATGGAGAGCTGCAGAGCTACCCAGAGAGATGTTCCAGGGAAAAAGAGAGGGGAAAGAGGAAGAACACCTTCATCTGGGTGGGGGGACTTGCTATGTAACCCTGGAACTGAGGGCTAGGAAAGGAGAAGCCCACCATAAACGGGCAGTTTTGCTCACATTTGCAAGCAAAAGATCACCAGACTACAACAGACTCTCAGATTTCCCCAGGAAGGCTGTGGATGTCCCCCCCCTGCAAGTGTTCAAGGCCAGGCTGGATGAGGCCTTGAGGAACCTGGGCTGGTAGGAGGTGTCCTTGCCCATGGCATGGGGCTGGAACTGGATGATCTTGATGATTCTATGATTCTACCAGACTGGGGTGTCAGTCCTTTAATCAGGCAGCTCCTCTGGGAGGGTGTCACCCTACACCTGCTCAAAAGATCGCTGCCTTTGAAGGAAGGCCAGATCCTGACAACACAAAGCCCAGATAAAGGGTGGGGGAAGGACTTTGTCTGTGCACCTACAGCACCTCAAAGGGCCTTGAACATCCCTGAGCAAGACCTTGAACATCCCCAGTGTCGGTTTGCACACTTCCATGGTAACAAACTATTAGCCCAAGAATATGGATTAAAAACCAAACCAAACCCAAACTATTTCTCACAAGGCCACCTCCAGCTCAGTCAGCCAGGAGAGAGATTTGAGCCAACAGAAACATGAACCCTGCACAGTTACAAGACAATCAGCAAGCCACAGATGGAGCTGCTCCTCTACCCAGCACCCAGCTTGGAATGCTTGGTGTTTGCTCTTGTGCTAGAGGCAGCCAGTTACAAAACAATAATCATACAGAATCACAGAAACATTTGGTTGGAAGAGACCTCAACACTCATCCAAGTCCAATCCTCAAGCCAGCACTGAAGGGTCAACACTAAAACCATGTCCCTAAGAGCCAGGTTCACAGCTGCTGGAACACCCCCAGGGATGGTGACTCCAGCACTGCCCTGGGCAGCCTGTTCCAATGTCTGAGAACCCTTTCAGTGTAGAAATATTTCCTAGCATCCAGCCTGAACCTCCCCTGGTGCAGCTTGGGACCATTTCCTCTGGTCCTGTTGCTTGCCACCAACGAGCAGAGGCTGCCCCCTCTTTACTCCAACCTCCTTCAGGGAGCTGTGGAGAGCAAATAAGGTCTCTCCTCAGCCTCTTCTTCGCCAAACTAAACACCCCCAGCTCCCTCAGATGCTCCTCACAGGCCATAATCAAACCCTCCTTGAGGATTCTTTTTCAGCAGGAGCTGGGTTTGCTCCTGCTCAAAGTCCTCATTTCTCAGCAGAGGACACAAGCCTGGACTTCCTGTGACACAAATTTCTGCTTCATTAAGTGTCTCCTGTTGCCTGTTTCCACAAGTCAAAGAGGAGAGACATTCCTAATGTGCATGAGTCTAGCTGACAGGCTGCAGTGCCTGGGATGCACCAACTGCAGAGGAACAGGCCCCAAGGACAGATCCAGCTGTACCATTCTTTCCAGACATCTTTCTCTGCAGAGCTGAGCCCCATACATACATTTTACCTAACAAGAGCACCCAAGCTTTATTGATGATCTGGAGGAGGGCATCGAGTTCATCATCAGTAAATTTGCAGATGACACCAAGCTGGGGGCAGGAGTGATTGCTGGAGGCAGGAGAGGCTTTGCAGAGGGACCTGGACAGGCTGAGCAGATGGGCAGAGGCCAAGGGCAGGAGATTGAACACATCCCAGTGCCAGGTTCTGCACATTGGCCACAGCAACCCCAGGCAGTGCTACAGGCTGGGGGCAGAGTGGCTGAGAGCAGCCAGGCAGAGAGGGACCTGGGGGTACTGGTTGATGGGAGGCTGAACATGAGCCTGCAGTGTGCCCAGGCAGCCAAGAGGGCCAATGGCATCCTGGCCTGCATCAGGAAGAGTGTGGCCAGCAGGAGCAGGGAGGTCATTCTGCCCCTGTACACTGCACTGGTTAGGCCACACCTTGAGTCCTGTGTCCAGTTCTGGGCCCCTCAGGTTAGGAAGGAGGTTGAGCTGCTGGAAGGTGTCCAGAGAAGGGCAAAAAGCTGGGGAGGGGTTTGGAACACAGCCCTGGTGAGGAGAGCTGAGGGAGCTGGGGTTGCTTCGCCTGGAGAAGGGAGGCAGGGTGACCTTCTTGCTCTCTACAACTACCTGAAGGGAGGTTGTAGCCAGGCAGAGGTTGGTCTCTTCTCCCAGGCAGCCAGCACCAGAACAAGAGGACACAGTCTCAGGCTTTGCCAGGGGAGGTTTAGACTGGATGTTAGGAAGAAGTTCTATACAGAGAGAGTGATTGCCCATTGGAATGGGCTGCCTGGGGAGGTGGTGGAGTCACCTTCACTGGAGGTGTTCAAGAAGAGGCTTGCTGGGGTGCTTGGTGCCACGGTTTAGTTGTTTAGTTGGGTTGTATTGTATTGAGGTGGGTTGGATTGGTTGCTGGGTTGGACGCGATGATCTGGAAGGTCTCTTCCAACCCGGTGGTGTATTTATTGTATTGTGTATTGTAATGTAAGCAGGGCTGGGCTCCTGGAGGATGACCTTCACAAATACCAACTTGTAACTTGTCTGGCAAACAGCTCCTGGCCATCAAGAACCCCCAGTGGAGTTTCACGTGGAGAAGGCAGCAGTAAGCTGGATGGCTTGATGAAGATGGACCCGAATTGGAGGTGGATAACTCCTGTACTTTTGAGGGAATCACTGTGTCCTATCCACGTGGAACTATGGCTTCATGCAGGCTCACATCAGACCTGTGCTCTGAAAGAGCTAAACAAGTTGCAGCCAACTCCTGAGTACAACTCAGCTGCAGAAGCTTTCTGCCCTGCCAGGAGGGACAATGACACTGGAATGCTCACTGGATCCCAGCAGATCCCAGGGACAGGATTATGCCATGGGCACTGCAGTCCACTGGCCACCACCTTTTAGTTACAAAGTAATAGTGGAAGGTGCCTGGCATGGAAATGGACCCTTCAAACACTGACTTAGGAGGTCATTTACTCCCACAAAATCCTTAGTCCTGATCTCCACCTCTGCTCTGCTGACTCCTTTGACTTGATTAAAAGCAGAGGCATTGATTTTCTCCACTCATTACAGGCCAGTGGATGTGTCTGCAACCTCGTCCTCCAACAGCAGCCAAAGCCTGCAGGAGAGCAATGGCTACAAGCTGTCACCAAGGCAGCAGCATCACCTACTGCTTGCTCTTCTGACTCTTCTGACCAGCAAGCTAAACTTTGGCTGCAGCAACCAAGACAGAAAGGCCCAAACAGATCTGAGAAGGTATTTCCTGGTGAAGAGCCTGGAGAACAGGTCTGGTGAGGAGCACCTGAGGGAAGTGTCTGGAGAAGAGGAGGCTGAGGGAGACCTCATTGCTCTCAACAGCTCCCTGAAAGGAGGCTGCAGTGAGGTAGGGGGTGGGCTCCTCTCCCTAGTATCAGCTGACAGAACAAGAGGGAATGGCCTGAAATTGTGCCAGGGAGGGTTAGGTTGGAGATTAGGTAAAGTTTCTTTGCTGCAAGAGTGGTCAGGGATTGGCACAGGCTGCCCAGGGAGGTGCTGGAGTCCCCATGCCCGGAGGCGCTCATGAAACCTGTGGCCACAGTGGTGCTGGGTTGATGGTCGGACTGGGTGATCTCAGAGGCCTTTTCCAACCCAAACAACTCCCTGATTCCTGCTGTCTGAGGCAGCAACTCTCTGCCCCAACGCAACCCCTCAGGGAGCAGCAGCTGCGAGCTCAAGCCTCCACGCCCGCGGTTACTGCCCGCCACGAGGCCAGGCCGAGGCTTTACCATGGGGTTGGAGTCTGCAATCAGGTCACGCAGGGAGTCCAGGAAGCCCTGGTCCTCCACCATCTGGGCGTTGATGTCGTGCAGCTTGGCCACGCAGACGGCGGCGGTCTTGCGCACGTAGGGGTCCTCGTCCTTCAGGCACTTGCGCAGGGGCTCGCACAGGTACTCCGTGATCTTGTCCACGCGGATGCAGCCCATGGTGCGCACGGCCAGCGCCCGGATCAGGGGGTTGGGGTCCTCGCAGTCCTGCAAGGGGACACCACAGGCGCCGGGTCAGCCTGCACCAGCAGCCGCTGCCACCCGCCCCACCAGAACAAAAAAAGTCTCCTCTGCGATCAGACGCTGCAGTAACAACCTCCCCCCCAGGCCAGGGCTGGAAGCTGCAGCTTGCTGGCTCTCAGAAACATTCTACAGCACCCCAGGAGGCTTCCACAGAACAACAGGGGTTGGAAGTGACCTCAAAAGGTCATCGAGTCCAACACCCCTGCCAGAGAAGGGGCACCCAGGGCAGCTCACACAGGAACACATCCAGAGGAGACTCCACAACCTCCCTGGGCAGCCTGCTCCAGGCCTCCAGCACCCTCACAGGGACAAAGTTTTCCCTTCTGTTCCCCTGGCACCTCCTCTGCTCCAGCTTGCCCCCAGTGCCCCTGGTGCTCTCCTTGGCCATCCCTGAGCAGAGCCTGGCTCCAGCCCTGCACATCTGTGGTTAGGCCACACCTGGAGTCCTGTGTCCAGTTCTGGGCTCCTCAGGTTAGGAAGAGGTTGACTTGCTGGAAGGTGTCCAGAGAGGAAGGGCACAAGGTTGGTGAGGGGTTGGAACACAGCCCTGGAGGAGAGGCTGAGGGAGCTGGGTTCCTTAGCCTGGAGAAGAGGTACTCAGGGGAGACTTCTTGCTCTCTACAACTACCTGAAGGGAGGTTGTAGCCAGGCGAGGTTGGTCTCTTCTCCCAGCAGCCAGTACCAGAACAAGAGGACACAGTCTCAGGCTGCGCCAGGGAGGTTTAGACTGGATGTTAGGAGGAAGTTCTATACAGAGAGAGTGATTGCCATGGAATGGGGTGCCTGGGGAGGTGGTGGAGTCACCATCATTGGAGGTGTTCAGGAAGAGGCTTGATGGGGTGCTTGGTGCCATGGGTTAGTTGTTTAGGTGGGTTGGATTGGTTGATGGGTTGGACACGATGATCTTGAAGGGCTCTTCCAACCTGGATTTATTGTATTGTATTATTATCTTTATCCCCAGCACTGAGGGCAGCCCTCAGGCTCCTCTGCTCCAAGCTCCAGCTCCCTCAGCCTGGTCTCACAGGGAGATGGTTTCACTGCCTTCAGTAGCTTTGTGGCTCTATGCTGGACTCTCTCAAGCAGTTCCCTGAGGTCCTTTTTGAACTGAGGGGCCCAGAACTGGGCACAATATTCCAGATGTGGCCTCACAAGCAGCAGCAGAGGGGCAGGAGAACTTCTCTCAACCTAACCACAGCCTTTCTGATACACCCCAGAATGCCACTGACCTTCTTGGCCACAGAGCACCTTGCTGGCTCATGGCATGCTTCTGTCCACCAGGATCCCAGGTCCCTCTTCTCTGCACTGCTCTCCAGCAGGTCAGTCCCAGCTTATACTGCTCCATGGGGGTTGACCTTTCAGGCTATGACAGCTTATAAATTGTGAGCTCACTGTCCCCATCCCTAGAGACATTCAAAGGCAGACACAGTGTGGCCCTGGAGGAGCTGATCCAGTTGGAGATGTCTCTGCTGACTGCAGGGGGTTGGACAAGATGACCTTTCAGAGTCCCTTCCAACCCATGCATTCTGTGAATTCAGTACTATTCCAGGAGTCTCCTCAAACTTTTTCTAAGACCAGGTTTTAACTTTCATAAGGTGAGACTGAAATAACACTTGCCAGGGCAGAGGCAGCTTAACAACAGAGCTCAAGGCAATGCAGCCACCAGGCTGTAGTGTTCCAGTGAGCTATCTCTCGTTTCACCAAACAGAAAGGTTTCCCACACAGAACAGCTGGAACATCCAAACAAGGGATATCCATGCAGAGGAACTGCAAAGGCTGGAAGGTGAACACCACATGACCTGGCATCCAACATCTGAAGTGCTCCTTTAGAAGGATTAGCAAAACAGAAGCAGGAGGCAGCGCTCTCTCATAATCACCTACAGGATGCTGAAGTGATCTCCTCTGCAAGAGCCATCAGCATCAAGGAAGAGAGAGGACCCAGCCCAGGGACAAAAGCAGAGATAAAGAGCACTCACAGAGGCCAATGGGCAGAGGAGACCTGGTGACACTCCCCATGCTAGGCCGCTTTCTGCGAGCTGTGGGAGCAAGTTACCTTCACAAAGCTGTTGACAGCCATGATGGCCATGTCTGGCTGACTTTTGGCATAGTTCATCAGGTACAGGTAGACCAGCTTCTTCAACTCCAGGTTGTCAGTCTGCATGCAGTTCACAACATCAGGGAAGAGGGAGCTGGGTAGAAAACAGCAAGCAAGAAGGGAGAGGACAAGCAGTGAGATGGCAGAGTATGAACAGGGGCAGCTGCAGCACCTAGGAAGCCAGGAGAAGTGGAGCTCCACTACAAGTACCCTGCTTACAATGGCTCCTGAAACACCCATCTCAGCTCTTCCAGGGCTTTAGCTCAGGGGGCTTCTGGAATGGGTGAAATTTCCTCAGGGTGTTTTAACTGGGGAGTTCTTTACCTAGGAAATTCTTCCATGCTAGGCCTGGAGTGTTGGCTGAGGAGAGCCTCATGAGGTCAATTAGGCAAGGTGCAAGGTCCTGCACCGGTTGGGGCAATCCTCAGTATCAGTCCAGGCTGGGGGATGATGCAGAAAAGGACTCAGGAGATGCTGGGGGGTGAGAAGCTGGACAGGAGCCAGCAACGAGCACTCACAGCCCAGGAGGCCAATGGCAGCCTGGGCTGCATCCAAAGCAGTGTGGCCAGAGATGGAGAGAGGGGATCCTGCCCCTCTGCTCTGGGGAGACCACAGCTATGAACCTCCCAACACAAGAGAGACATAGACCTCCTGGAGTGGGTCCAGAGGAGGCCAGGAAGATCTTTAGAGGGCAAGAGAACCTTCCCTATGGGGACAGGCTGGGAGAGTTGGAGCCATTCAGACTGAAGAAGGCTCCAGGGAGACCTTAGAGCAGTATTTCAACATCTGAAGGGGACCTACAGAAAGGTTGGGCAGGGACTGCTTCCCAGTGCCTGTGATGACAGGACAAGGGACAATGATCTGAAACTGGAGCAGAGCAGAGTTAGGTTGGACATCAGGAGGAAGTTCTGCACAATCAGGGTGGTGAGACACTGGAACAGGTTGCCCAGGGAGGTGGTTGAGGCCCCATCCCTGGAGACATTCAAGACCAGACTTGCTGTGGCCCTGGGCAGCCTAGTTGGAGGTGTCCCTGCTGACTGCAGGGGGACTGGACAAGAGGACCTCTGAGGGTCTCTTCCAACCCCATGCAATCTGTGAAATGAGGCCAAAAGAGAGAAGTTGCTTTGACAATGCAGGACACCTGGGAAAAGCCTGCCAAATTCAGACTAAAACTCCAGAGCAATGAGAAGCTTCAGCACTGCCAGGCTGAGTTTGAGTCAAGTACCAAGCAGCAGGCTGGGGCACTGCAGAACAACACTGAGGTCACACAAGGATCTCTGCAGCCCTCAGGTATGCTGCAGAGATCTCCAAAGGTGAGGGGCAAGTGCTGTTGGTCAAAAAGACTGTTTTTCCTGCCTTCCAGTTCCTCTCTTCCTTCATTCCACAATGAAGTCATGCTGCTAAATTTGCACCCTTGATACTCATTTCCGTGGCAACAGACCACACTGCCTGCAGTCCAGGACTGGAGAGCTGGAAGGGAGAAAGAATCCCTTCAGGCACATTTTTCTGCTTGCCTCAAAGACAGAAAGAAACACTGGGGACAGTGTTGCAGGAGGGCAATGCCTGTGTCCTTTAGCCACTACAAGCTACAGGTTCAATTTGCAACTCCCCCAATTTAAGATGCAGCTTAAACTGATGCTGCCAGGCTAAGAAAAACCCTGGAAGTGGCCTTTCTAGCCCCAAGCCCCAGGCTGGCAAGCAGTGAGAAAACAGCACCTGCAGGGACAGACAAAATGGTTGAATTCAGGATGGGTTTGCAGCTAAAAAGGGCTACTGGCACCCAGCTAAACCAGCACCACCAGCAGCTGTTTCTTTTGCTCTCAGTAACAAAAAGGAGCTTGAGAAACTGAAGCACAGCACAGGCAAGGCCACAGCCAGGCTCACTGCCCAGTCACATCCAGGTGAGAAACCCAGAGCTGTTCCATGGAGATGTGGACCACTACACCCAGCTGAGTGCCAGGACAACCAAAGCTGCTACAGGTGCAAGCAGAGCTGCTTTTACCTCACGTCCTTCCCCACGGTCATGGCTGCAATGACCTTCTTCACAGCTTCTTTCCTCTTCTCTTTCTTTTCATTATTGAGTTCAGCCTTCAGTTCAAAAATCTCTCCTGGCAGAAGACAAAACAGGTTGAGCCTCTTGGGAGAAGAAAAGGGTCTTGTTTTAAGGGTAAGTCAGGAGAAACTTTGTACTTTCCAGGTGGCCAAGGAGGCCACCAGCAGCCTGGCTTGGATCAGCAGTGGTGTGGCCAGCAGCACCAGGGCAGTGCCCTGTACTGGGCACCTTGAAGCATGGGTTCAGCTTTGGGCTCCTCACTCCAAGAAGGACACTGAGGGGCTGGAGTAGGTCCAGAGAAGGGCAACCAAGCTGGGGAAATGATTGGAGAACAGGGCTGGGGAGGAGCAGCTGAGGGAGCTGGGGGTGGTCAGCCTGGAGAAGAGGAAGCTGAGGGAGACCTTGCTCTCTGCAGCTCCCTGAGAGGAGGTGGGGGTTGGGCTCTTCTCTCAAGTGGGAAGTGACAAGAGGAAAGAGCCTCAGGTTTAGGTTAGACATGAGGAACAATTTCTTCTACAATAGGTTGTCCAGGCCTGGCCAGGCTGCCCAGGGCAGTGGTGGAGTCCCCATCCCTGGAGGGGTTTCAAAGCTGTGATGATGTGGTGCTGAGGGCCATGGTTCAGTGGTGACCTGGCCAGTGCTGGGGTAAGGGTTGGACCCAAGGTCTTAAAGGCCTCTTCCATCCAAACCATTCCATGATTCTTTGACTCGTTCCATTACCATGAAGCTGCAGGCAGTACAAGAAGCTCTCAGACCTTATGGAGTACCAGGAGAAGCTGCAGCACCAAGAGAACTACTTGGGCTCTAAGGCAAAAGCAGCTAACAAGAACCATGCTGCATGTTGCAGCTCTCCCACTTCTAGAGGATTAAATCACATCCCTGCAGCATCTGTTTCTCAGAGGCTACTATTATATAACCAGGACAAAAAGAGATTTGGAGACACCAGATTCATGCCTGCAGGGGAAAACTATGCTAGGAGTTTTGCCCAGACTTTTAAAAGTTCTGCTCCTCCTCTCCAGCCACCTGCAAATGCAGTGAGCAAATCAGAGTGCAACACCTAGCCCAGTGCAGTGGATTCCTTCCAAGCTGGAAAGGCAGAGCTGCTAACAAAAGCAGCATGCAACACAGCTTGCCTGGATCCCAAGCAACTTTTGCCCCCAGCACTGATCCCCTCCAGACACCACTGCCTAGGAATCAGCTCAGGCTGGATCACAGAAGCAGGGAAGCTGGCAAAATACAGCAGCACATGCAGCTGGCTGCTCATCAGGCCTGTCCCAGAGAGCAAGTGCTGTGAGAAGGGATCCTGGCCAGCAGGCAGCACAGGGAGGAGTCTCCCTCTGGGGAGATTCCAAACCACCTGGCACTGTGATCCTGGCACACTGCTGGGGGTGACCCTGCTTTTAGCAAGTGGTTGGACTGGATGACCCCCAGAGGTCCCTTCCAACCCTGGGATTCCCAATGGGAGCCAACAGGGAAGACACATCCCAAGTACAAGAGAGTAATTGGCCACTGGAATGTGCTGCCCAGGGAGGTGGTGGAGGCCCCTTCCCTGGAGGTGCTCAAAAAAGGCTTGGAGCCATGGTTTAGTTGTCAGAAGGTGTTAGGTAATAGGTTGGAGGCCTTTTCAGCCTGGTGATTCTATGATTCCATGAAAATATCTGTGAGAAGACACCTTCTAGCCCCTAACCTTTGATTCCACACCAGTGCTACTTGGCAGCTCAGCTGCACCAATTACTGCAGAGCCGACACAAAAGGACCAACATAATAGAAGTGCCTGCTCTGAAGAAGGTAGGTAGTGAGCACTCATCACCCTGAGAAAGGGATGTTCACATCACACTGCCCTGGAGAAGAGCTGAGCCACCACAGGTGCTCACTAGAGCTCAAGACAGCCCAGGCCAGCCTCCTGCAGCCATCCAGAAAGGCCTGAGCTCACAGAGCTGTTGCTTAGAAAGCTGTGAACTGCTTTTGCTGATTCACAACCTCATCCTGAAGCTTAATGAGACATGATATACAAAGTGCAGGGTTTTTTTGTCCCCCCCATGCCATTCTGTAAAGGAGAGGTTAAGGTGAACCAGCTTCCAACACCTACTGCAGAAGGATGAGCAACATCAGCCTTAAATTGCAGCAACAGCTTTCTATGCAAACAGGCTAGACAAGACAACCTGCCTGGGCCACTTTCAGCAGAGCAAATCCTGCTCTGGAAATGTCCCCAGAGATCCTCTCCAGCCATCCCATGCTAAGGGCAGCAGTTTGTCCTGAGATGAGGTGAGCACCACCCCCACATAAAGCCAAGGGGGAGGCAAAGGGAGCAGCTGCAGCTCTGGAGGAAACAGCAAGAGGAATTCCCATTTTCTTTGCAGCAGCTTGATGTTGAGATGCACACTTATGGCTTAACTACTGAATGCCTCAGCCAGCATGATCCTGTGCTGCTCCAAGGAACCACAACTTGAACTGGAACTTGGTCCCTGACCAGGGCTGCTCCCAATCCCAATGGTGTGTTCTCTGCTCCTTGACAGAGTGCATGACAAAACTGTTACCATGCATCAGCTTTGCCTTTTGTCACCGTGTGGCTACTTTGGAGTCTCTCCCTGGATGATTAAGAGGAGAAACAGGGACAGAGCTGAGAGAAAAGCACAAGTTCTTCTGCATGCAGTTGGAAAAGCTGTGTAAAAATAGCCCACCCCCACCTCCAATCCACAGCACCAGCTCGGCACTAACCTTTCTTATTGGTGGTGAAGTATTTGGAGTCCGTCATGGTTCCACCTCCTAAAGCACCTGAGAGTGAGAATAAACACCAGGACAAGTGGGCAAAAGAGCCCTGGGAGCTGGCAACCCCCAGCCTGCAGGCAGGAGCCCAGAGAGAGGGGGTTGGGGGGGTGTGCAAGCAGGGGAAGCAGCAAATGTTGGCATCCACAGGCACAAGTTCCACAATCTTCATGCTGCACTGCTGCTGCTACTTGGCAAACCAGGGATTCAGAGGGCTTGGATGAATTCACAACAGCCAGGGAAAGCACAACAGCCCGGGGCTGAGGAAGCAGCGGCGCTCCGGCCAGCTCCTCCTTCACCCCAGGCAGATTTTAACTCCTTATGATCAGCAGATCTCTGCAGCTGTCCCCTCCCTGGGGACGCAACTGCATTTGCCAGGAAAGCCGCGGCGCGCTCCCTGTCTCCACTGGAAGCAAGTGCCTGGCTCAGACAAAGGAAGCTGTCATCTCCCCCTAACGACACTCCCTGCGCTGCACCGGGAGGAAGGAACAAACCAACCCTACCTGCAGTCCCCACCGGAGGCCCTTCCAGTGCTTTCCTCCTTCTGCTCCCAGGAGCCACCAAGCAGGTTTTTTAAACAGATAAACCGTGGCTTTGCAGCTCTCTCCAGCCTGACTGTGCAGTCTTCCTCCGCAGGGAGCTGACATCCCACCCCTGAGGCACACCCACGGTTTTTCAGGGCTGCATTCTCAGGACGGGACAGAAAGCCCCATTCTGGGCAGCAAGAGCTGTGGGAATGGTTCCAGCAGCACTTGCCTGGCCCTCAGAAGGAAATGAGAAGACAGGGATTGCCCAAGCACGTGTGGAGAGAGCATCAGTTGTTCTTGCAATTGCCAGCTGTGACAAACATGACTCAAACAGTTTTCAAGCACCAGCTGAAGAACCAGGAGTGGGCCCAGGTACTGGTTTGGATCAGCCTGCAGCAGTGCTAAGAACTGGTGACCCAAAAGTCATGCCAAAAAGGGCTTCCTCCCTCCCTGCTCCTTTTTCTACTTCTTTTTTCTGTCTTCCATGACCTTAAATCCTACCAGCAAAGCAGCTGTTTCCTCACTGCCTGTCTTGCCTCCAAACCTCGAAGGCTTTGCTGGCTCAGCAGCACCAGGACACGCTTGGCTTTGAACTCCACAACCCTGCCCAGCAGTGCAAAGATTGCTGGTCCTTCCTCATTTTAACCAACCCCTAACTCCACTGCCATTCTTCGTTTTATTTCCCCTACCCACCCAGTCAGTCCAACACCTCAGCAGTTAAATTCCCAGCAGCAGGAGCTGAGGGGTAGTGCCATCACTCCTGCCACCTTCAACAGCATAGCAATGCAGAGCAGGTGGAACCTTGTCCAGCTGCCAAGCAACCAGATGAGAAACCACCTGTGGCTCAGCCCAGCTCCCCACAGCTCCTGCCTGCCCTGTGCCTGTGTGGTTACCATCTCCTCCCACATTAGGCAGCGGTCCTGGCTTGGGTTGATTTCTCTCCCTTTCTGTTCTGCCAGGCTTGGAAAGCAAAACTCAACAGAATTGTCAGGGGTGGAAGGGAGCTCAAGGCTCAGCCAGTTCCAAGCCCCGTGCCATGGGCAGGGACACCTCACACCACAGCAGGCTGCTCACAGCCACCTCCAGCCTGGCTGCAAACACCTCCAGGCAGGAGGCTGCCACCACCTCCCTGGGCAGCCTGTGCCAGGCTCTCACCACCCTCCTGGGGAACAACTTCTTCCTAATGTCTAATCTAAATCTCCCCTCCTCCAGCTTGGATCCATTCCCCCTGAGTCCTATCACTACCTATTACCCTAAAAAGGTCCCTCACAGATTTCTTGTAGCCCCTTCAGATACTGGAAGGCCACAATCAGAACTTCTCCTTTCCAAACTGAACAACCCAACTCTCTCAGCCTGTCCCCACAGCAGAGGAGCTCCAGCCCCTCTGCTCACTCATGGCCCTTCTCTGGAGACAGCTCTGGAAGTGCTTTCTTCCGTGGAGAGCTCTGCCCTCCTTCCAAAAGGGAGGCTGGGTGGGGGAGAGCCACACCCCTACAATCCCTCCAACAGAACCCCTCAGCAGCACAAAGCAGCTGCTGGTGTGGTCTTGTTTTACAACTAAAACGGAGCCCACCCACAGCTGCAACACGATTTGCTGACACAAGCCTTTGTAGTTCAGCCCCACTCAAAGATGACTTCAAATGTTATCCTCTACAAGAGTGATCTGGCACAGGGCCAGGCACTGAACGAGCCTGGCTACTCTCTGGGTGCATTAGATGTGGATTTGCCAACCTGAGCCAGGCCTGATTGGTGCCCCTGTGGCCAGCACAGCAGATTAGAGAGGAAATCCAGGAGGGGAGAGGGTGGGGTGGGGAAGAAAAAACCCAACCCAAAACAATCCACCATAAATATCAGCCCAGCTGCACAAAGCAACCAAGAGGAAAAGCCTTTGCTGGATGTCAGAGGGTGATCTCTGAGGGCTTTTTCTAACTTCCCATCACATGGAAACCTGGAGAATTAAAGAAACACCTTGACAGTGCCACACACAGCAAACCCTTTGGATGGCCATGAAGATCTGGCTTCAGTCAAAAAAACAAAACCAACCCAACAAACCACCACAACTGCAAGTGCAGAAAGGAAAAAGCTCTTTCTCTCCTGAGCACACAGATTTTTGCTTGGTGTATGTCAGAGCTTGCTTTGCACGGTGCTCAGAGCCGCCTGCCAGCAGCATGATTATCTCACCCACCAAAAGCAAACTCAGATGAAGGCCAAAGCAGCCTAGACAGACAAACAGCACAGTTTTCACCCAAGAAAATGCCAGCTTCTTGTATACTGTGAGAGAGCCAGAGGAATTCTGACAACATCACACAACATCCCTGGATGTTCAGGAGGAAATCTACCACCCCTGCCTTGTCCTTCTACATCCAGCATTTGCTAAGGTGGAAACAGGTCAGAAGTGTTCAAGCTGACAGCAAAAGGCTCCTGTTCCAACCCCAGCAGCAAGAGGAGATGAAACAGGTTCTCCAGAAGCTCTGCAATGCCTAATGCTATAAGCATTGCCTTGACATTTAAATGTAGACTGCGCCAAAAATAAGATTAAATGAAGAGACTAAGGACCTCTCCCCAGCCCCAAACCACACTGAAACCTGGGTGCTGTGTCTGACCAAGCATGGCTCTGCCCCAGGCATGACTCCACTGACAGCCTGACCAGCTCCCACCAGAGGTGCAAACAGGAGTGGGCAGTTTAAGGCCTCAATACTGATCCATGTTCCAGCACTGAAAACCATCCAGCACTGAACTCCTAAATCTCTAACATGATCCCCAGCTTAAGCTGCCTTACACTTCAGCTGGTGCCACCACCTTTCTCTGCACCCATTTCACCTGCAAAGCCTCTTGAGGAGCCCACACAATGTCCAAGTGTGGCTCACAGCCACTGGACCACCAGGAACTAAAGAGAGCAGCCAAAGGGTGGCTGGCAGAGAGGAAGCAGCACTATGGCTTTAGAAGCCCCTAGCCATAACGGTGTGTGCTGGGACAGGCCATTTGCTTCCCTCCTGGGGAGCAAACACCCCTTAGATGGTCCCATTCCCTCTCAAACACTCTGTGGATTTTATAACCTCCCCACAGCTGTGTAATAGAGATGTTCAAATCACCCTGAGCACAAACCAGCTCTACCACCAGTCCCTCCAACGCCTCCAGCCACAGCAGGACTGAGCCCCTCCTTCACCTGCAGCAGCCACTTCCCTTTACATCCTTTGCCCACTGAACCTTCCCCCCTCAGCAGCAACCCCCAGACCTCTCCCAGTACCCTCCAGTTGTAGGAGCATCTTCACACAATGCCAACTTTCCTCCCCAGAATCCCCAGCAGCCCAACAGGGCCCCAGCCTCCATCCCTGCCCAGTCCTGCCGGTAGCTTCCTCTGCTCATTCCCTCCCACCTCCCTTCCCAGGCCACCAAACGCAACCTACTCCCCAGCACCCCCATCTCCCAGCCAGGGCCTCCTCCCATGGACGAGTCCCCATCCCTCCCCTGCCAGTTCACAGGATCAAAGGGTCACAGGTGTCAGGGGGGGGAAGGGACAAAAAGATCATAAAGTCCAACCCCTCCTTTACAGAGCAGGGCCAGAGAATCCAGCACAGGGCACCACAGGAAACACATCCAGAGTCTCCAGAGAAGAGGACTCCACAACCTCTCTGGGGAGCCTGTTCATTTCCCTCCCAGTACCGCTGCACCCAACTACTCAGTGCCCCCAGCGACCCTCCATCCTCCCCCACTACCTCACAATGACTCTCTCGGTTCTATCTACCCGAGTTCCACCCCGGTATTCCTCATTCCCTCTCCACCATATCTCAGTATCCGTCCTGGCATCCACCACGGCCACTCACCCCCTCCAGTAGCCCCTCCTAATTCCACCCAAAGCCCCTCCCACCTATACCAGCCTCCTTCCCCAGGCTCTCACCAGTGCTTACCAGTACCCTCACTCCTCTCGGTTCCTCCCGAGTGCACCTCCCCACCCTATCCATCTCGCCCCCTCCCAGTTCCTCAGCAGTGCCCCTCCCCACCCCATCCCCCACCCTCTCCCAGCTCCTCCACACCCTATCCCAGCCCCCCGCCAGCGCCCCGGCCGCTCCGCCCCACTCACGGCTCGGGCTGGACACCGCTGTGTGGGCGCGCGGCGGAACCGGAAGCGGGAAAGGCGGCGCCCGCAGGGCTCGCGCGAAACTAACCCTCCCCGCCCAGCGCCGGTCCCACCCCAGCACCATAGAGGCGAGGGCAGGAGACAGATCGGCCTCCCTCCCCATGCGGCGCTTCCGGCGGCGGAGCTCCGCTGCAGCCGGGTGGGTGCACTGCGGGACGGGTGCTCCCCCTGGCGGCGGGGGGGAGCGCAGCCGGCGGCATGGCGGAGCTCGGCGCTCACCGACGGTCGCCTCGGCCGGCGATGACCGCCCCTCCGTCTTCGAGGCGGTGGCACAAGACGGCCTGATGGCCGCCGTGAAACCCGCCCTGCAGACCTGGTCAAGGTAGGGGCGAGGCCTGCGGCCAGGGAAGCGGAGGAAGGGGCCCGACTCCTCCTCCCGCCGGGACCGGGGCTGCGGGACACTGGCTGTATGAGCCGAGCAGCGTTCACAGCTGCTGCAGTTGGGCACATGGTGGCTCCCTGTTTCGTGTCCCGTTCCGTAGGTGCTTGCTGAGTTAACCCTGGCCGGTCGGCTCTCTTTGGCGCTGGTTTGATGAGGTCTACGTCATGCTGGATCTGCTGCTCCAGCAGCACTGCCTGGCCAGGTGCATGCTTCCTTCTCCGAGAACTTCTACGGCTTGAAGAGATAAAACTCTGGGAGACTGCAGGCAGCAGCGCTGGCCACTGCCGGCCTGCCGAAGAGGCAGCACTGGAAGTCTCTTCCTCATGAGTTCTGTCCTTACCTGAAAGGAAAGCTCGAGAAACTGTGTCCAGCTGAGGGATGAGGATTGAGTACTCACATTTCCCCCTCCATCATCGCCCTGGAAGCGCTTTTACAGGGCCTTTCTGGCTGCCTACCCCTTTGTCAACATGACCTGGGAGGGCTGGTTCCTCATCACAGCAGCTGTGCTACATCCTGGGGGAAAGCTCAGCATCATCCCCCCTGCTAAGACTGGCGGTGTGCGCCTCGTCAGGCCTGACTGCAGAGGACATCCAGGCCCTGGAGAAGAGATCAGCTGCAGCCCCTCAAGTCAGGCACTCAGGTATGTTTGGGACATGGCTTAGCTGCTGCTCTCGGGGGGGGTCTGTGGGGGTGTTTGATTTAAAGGTGATGCTGCAAGTAAAAACTCTCTGGTCTCCAGAAATTCTTCCAGGTGAACTTTTCTGTGGCAAAACCATGCCCCAAAAAGGTCTTGTTTGTGTACATGAGGAAACAAGTAGCAGGGGTTAGCTCACAGGATTCTGTGGTACTAAAATTAGAATCAATAGAATCAATAAGGTTGAGAAAACCTCAGAGAGCATCAAGTCCAACCTCTCACCCAACACCTCCTGACAACTAAACCCATGGCTCCAAGTGCCACGTCAATCCTCTCTTGAACACCTCCAGGGATGGGGACTCACCACATCCCTGGGCAGCAATCCCATGCTAACAACTCTTCTGTGAAGAACTTTCTCCTCACCTCGAGCCAAAACTTCCCCTGGTGCAGCTTGAGACTGTGTCCTCTTGTTCTGGTGGTGGTTGCCTGGAGAAGAGCCCAACCCCCACCTGGTACAACCTCCTTTAGTAGTTGTAGACAGCAATAGGGTCTCCCCTGAGCCTCCTCTCCCAGGAGACCTATGTTTGAGGGGTCTTTTTTGACACTGCAGCCTTGATCCTGTTTATTCTTCCCCTGAGTCCTGAGCTTCTGTAACAGAGGAAGTGGACTGCAATGCCATTGCTGACAGCACTGATTTTGCTGAGGAGAGCTTGTCGTGACCCGCTTCATGTGTTCAAAAACAGGGCTCCATGAGTGAAAGGTCTGTGGTCCATGTCCCCTCAATCAAACTTCTCCGTTGAGACTGCTAAACTGAACAGGACCTGAAGCCTTCCATAAATCTCAAAGAGTGTGAGAGAAACACCTGGCAAGATGCCTCATTACAAACATAGAATACATTGACCACACTTCCTTATTGCATTCAGAAGCTGTATAAAGCTGTGACTTTGAGGGGGCTGGAGCCTGAAGCAGGCTGTCCAGAGAGGTTGTGGAGTTCCTGTGTGGAGAGCTTCCAAAGCCACCACCTGGGCCATGGTGCTCCTGGGCAAGCTGCTGGGGTGCCCTGCTTTAGCAGGGGGGTTGGAATGGATAATCCCCACCAGGGTCCCTTCCAACCCCAACGGTGCTGGGATTATGAGCTTAGCTCCCCAAGTCCTTTTGGCTGTGGGCTGCAGCTGCACAAAGGGGCAGGAGTAACAGTGTCTCTGTCTCCTCTGCTTGACAGATAAATCACGAGTTGCAGTCGGCGGCGAGGAAGGCGCTGGGGGGCGCTGCCTTCTCCCTGTCCACTGGGCTGTCTGTAGCGTCTTTTCTCCAGTTCCTGGACTGGTGGTACTCTCGGAGAACCAGGAGACCATCAGATCTAGACGGCGCTCCCCACCCCCGCCCCCGGTGCACCTGGACCACGCGGCCGCCTCGGCTCTCCTGCCCAAGCTGAAGACCGTTTGCCCTCTCTGCCGCAAACCCGCGTCAACGCCACGGCCCTGTCCACCTCTGGCTTTGTGTTCTGCTACCGCTGCATCTACAGCCACGTCAAGGCCCACCAGAGCTGCCCCGTCACAGGCTACGCCACGAGCTCCAGCACTGGTCACTCACTCTCTCCCGAGAGATGAAGGGCCTCTGCCCTGCGCTCCCAGAGATGCAGCCCGGGCTGGCCAGCCTCCTATGGGCACAGGAGCTACTTCAACCACTGCAGCTCATCGGGGAGCCAGAGCTCCTTTGGGTGGTGCTTCGGAGATTCTGGCCACTGCCAAGCTGTGGCAGGTTCTCCTGTGGGTCGTTGCCTGCTCAGACATTCTGGGACCTTTCAGCTGTAGCAGTGTCATTAAAGCCATGATTGCTCACAGCCAGAAGGTGGTGGTCAACAGCTCAATGCAGATGGAAATGGATGACCAGTGGTGTCCCCTCAGGGGTTTGTATTGTTCAGTATCTCGTCAGGGATGCATCAAGATCAAGGCACCCTCAGCAAGTTTGCAGATGACACCAAACTGAGTGGTGCAGTTGACACAGCTGAGGGACAAAATCCACCCAGAGAGACCTGGAAAAGCTGAAAAGTGGGGATGTGTGAACCTCAGGAGATTCAATAAGGCCAAGGTCAGGTCCTGCCCTGGGTCAGGGCAACCCCAGTATCAATCCAGGCTGGGGATGAAGGGCTGGAGATCAGCCCTGTTGGAGGACTTTGGGAGGCTGAGACAAGAAAAACTGGAGATGAGCCAGCACAGAGCACTGCCAGCACAGAGCCCAGCCTGTCCTGGGGATTCTGCCCCTCTGCTGTGCTCTGCTGAGACATCCCCTGCAGTGCTGGGGCACCGCTCTGGAATCCTCAGCACAGACAGGGACCTGTTAGAGCAGGGCCAGAGGAGCCCACAGCAATGCTGGCAGGGGTGGAAGCCCTCTGCTGTGAGACCAGGCTCAGAGAATGGGCTTAGGCAGCCTGGAGAAGAGAAGGCTCCACAGAGACCTTCTGGTGGGTTTCCATGACTTACATAGAGATCAGAAAGCTGGGGCTAGACCTTTGAGCAGGGCAGTTGTGACAGGAAAGGGGTAATAGCTTGAAGTCAAAGAGGGAGATTCAGACTGGAGAGAAGGGAGAAATGTTTGACACTGAGGGTGTGGGAGAGCCTGGCCAAGGGTACCCAAAGAGGTGGCAGCTGCCCCATCCCTGGCACCATTGCACGTAAGGTTGGGGCTCTGTGCAGTTGCTCGAGTTGTAGATGTCCCTGCTGACTGCAGGGGGGGTTGGACTGGGTGGC
>JAAWVA010000036.1:3840077-3871560 GCA_015227895.2 Colaptes auratus
CATTGACGTGGGCACGAGGAGGCACGGGGCGGCCCGCACACCTCTGCAGGAGCTTCTCCTCTGTGCTGCAGGGCTGCACAAGCACAGCACCTGAGAGGCTGTGGTCAGGGGCAGGTGAGCTCTGCAGCCTTTGCTCTGTGGTGGCACAGCTATGTCCCTGATTTGACCAGCAAGGGCAGCCGAAGGCTGCAGCTGCTTGGTGAGCAACAGAACCACCGACAGCATCAGGGCTGATCCCGGCTGGGCACCTCCTACAAGAGCCTTCAGAACACAAACCAGACTTTCCTCCAGGAGGAACAAGTTCCCACAGATTTTATACCAGAGCTGCTATTCTTGGAAGAAAGGAGGTGGCTTTAAACAAGGCTGTGTTCAGTGGATGTAAAGAATCCGAG
Organism: Colaptes auratus; assembly: GCA_015227895.2. Taxonomy (NCBI): domain Eukaryota; kingdom Metazoa; phylum Chordata; class Aves; order Piciformes; family Picidae; genus Colaptes; species Colaptes auratus. The sequence continues at coordinate 3,840,470 of JAAWVA010000036.1, forward strand.
GTTAGGAATCCTGAAAGACTCTCACCCTGCTGCAGCACAGGGCAGACCCCTCCAGCTTGGTCTGGCTTCCAGAGGGACCTGGACAAGCTGGAGAAGTGGGGCTGTGTGAACCTCATGAGGCACAGCCATGATCAAGGGCAACATCCTGCACCTTTGTCAGGACAACCCCCAGTATCCATCCAGGCTGAGATGAAGGGCTGGAGGGCAGCCCTGAGAGAAGGACTTGGGGGTGCTGAGGCATAAAGCTGAACATGAGCTGGCACCGAGCGCTGCCAGCCCAGCCCCAGCCTGTCCTGGGCTGACCCCAGCAGTGTGGGCAGCAGGGGCAGGGAGGGGATTCTGCCTCTCTGCTGTGCTCTGCTGAGAACCCCCCTGCAGTGCTGGGCAGCTCTGGAGTGCTCAGCACAGGACAGACAGGGAGAGGGCAGGAGGAGACCACAGCAATGCTGGGAGGGCTGAAGCCCTCTGCTGTGAGGCCAGGCTGAGAGCTGGCTTGGGCAGTTTGGAGAAGAGAAGGCTCCAGGGAGACCTTCTGGTGGCCTTCCACGGCTTAAAGGGGAGATCAGAAAGCTGGGGCCAGACTTTTCTCAGGGCCTGTTGGGACAGGACAAGAGAGGATGGCTTGAACTCAAAGACTGGAGAGAAGAGAGAAATGTTGGACACCGAGGGTGGGGAGAGCCTGCCCAGACAGCAGGTTGTTTGGGGTTCTGAGCAACCTGCTCTGGTTGCAGCTGTCCCTGCTGACTGCAGGGGGTTGGACTGGGTGACATTTAAAGGTCCCTTCCCACCTAAATCAGCCTACAGACCCTTAGTAAAATGGATTCAGCTGTCACAAGAGCTCACCCAGCTTGTTTCAGTCTGCCCTGGTGTGCACTATCAGTCACTTATCACTTTGAGAGCAGTCTCCACCCGTGGGGATGCTGGAAGCTCAGCCCTCCTCCTTCGGGGTTCAACTGATCCTTGCTCAGGCAAGGCCTGATGCTCTGAGGATGTTCTGTACTCAAGGAGGCTCCTGCTCAGATGGCAGGAGGGGTTGGAACTAGATGATCTTTAAGGTCCCTTCCAACCCAAACCATTCTGTGGTTCCATAAGCAGCCAAGAGTTCCTCGGTTTCCCCTCCTGCAAGCTCCTGGCCTGCTCCCTGCGGAAGCCCAGGTGGTCCAGGAAGGAAAGGGTTGGCACAGCCCTGGCAGGGAGGGCTGTGGGCAGTGGAAATGCAACCCAGAAGCTTCAGCAGGTGGAAGTTGTGAGCTCTGTGGCTGAGCCATGACCCACTTTCTGCCACACTGAAGCCAAGCAGGCTGGCAGCTCCTGCCCGCCCCCAGCATCCCCAGCTCGGCAGCGGCACCACAGCCAGGGCTCCTGGGAGCCTCTCCCACTCCAGCCCTGCCAGTGGCTGTGACACCACCACAGAGAAACCCCTGCTACCCCCATGCCCTCCCTGTGAGCTGGTAGCACCCTCTCCCCCCACTATCAGCATGTCAGGCAGGCCTGGGTGAGCAGCAGGCTCTCCAGCTGGCAAAGCCTCCCTGAGCAGGAGCGCTGCCAGTCACCCCACACTGCCCACATTCCCTTCCTGGGGAGCAGGGGGCACAGCCAGGCCCTGCTTCCCAGCCTAACTCCCCCCTCTCCCTCCCTACCACATCCTCTGCTAGCCAGCACCACAACACCCCAGTTCCAGCCAGGAGGAGCTCCCAGCCTTCCCGACTGGAGCTGCAAAGATCCCAGGCCAGCGGTGGAGCAGGGTGGGAGCAGAAGGCATCACCCAGCAGCAGCACTGCAGTGCAGGGGGGAGGCTCTGCCAAGCTCAGCAGTGGGAGGGCTGGGGGAGGCACAGAGGTTGTTCTCCTTTGAAACCCCACCGTGAAATCAAGTCATGAGGTCCCACAGCTGCTATTTTCCCCTCCCTTGTGTGCTCCATCTTTTATATTCCAAATAGGCATAATGAGTACAAAGAGAGCCGTGGTGCCTGTCTGCAGCTGAAGCAAGAGGGTGTTCATTGTGTAACTGCAGACACTGAGTGAATAAAAGGTCACAGGGTTTGTAATCAATAGGGACACTTTTTATCCTCTGTGAAACAGAGCAGCTTTCAGGAGAATCACTTGGCTCCTGCTCAGAACCTCTTGAAGAGGAGCAGAGCTGCTACACTGGCCCCATTCCATGTTTTTTCACACTCCCTCATCCTTCAGCAGCAGCAAGGTCACAGGTACAAGTAGGATGCTCAGAGAGGTAACCAGACAGCTAAGCACCGAGCTGAGAGGGACAGAGCACGATCCAAAGGCATCAACACACCAGCCAGCAGCTGATGGTCACGGCTGACCACATCTCTTCTCACACAGCCTGCCCTCCACAGGGTCAGAACATCTTGCAGCGCTTGCAGGGCTATTCTATCACAGCAGAACGAGGCAAGTAGCTGCTGAAAGGTGAAGGGACAGGCCCAGGATCATGCAGCAGGTTAAATCAGGGCTGCAAGACCCTGTCTGAAACACACCGCAGCAGGTGAAGGTTGCTGAACGCTGCAGGAAGCTCTGTTTGGAAGAGCAGCCTTGCAGAGAAGCAAAGTACAAAAGAGAAACCAAGAATGCAAGGTGCAGAATGAAAAGGCAGAGAAGGGCAAGGCTAAGACCTGGGATTTCAGTTGTGCTTTTGTGGGGAGCCAGCTGAAGGGTGTGACTGAAGCAAGGCCTAGGATGCAAGGCTGCTCCGGTCCCATCCCCAGGCAGCCACAATCTGTTTGCAAGGCGATGCCTGGTGACCCACACATCAGAAGAGCTCTCAGGGTGGCAGAGTTCAGCTACTCACCAGCATTCAGGTGGCAGTCCTTGATCTGGAACTGGAGCTCGTTCTCATTGGGAATGTCCTTCCACGTGGCGAGGAAGACCTGGCGCTCTGGGGAGGAGAAAGGCCATCAGCCCCCCTGCGTCCTCCCAGCACCACAGCGCTCATTGCTTCACCCCAGGGTGTCACACAAAGTGGTCTGCTGGGCACATTTTGCCCTGCCCTGGACAGATTCAGGATTTGCTCCTACAACAATCTGAGTCTCAGTGTGGAAGCAGCAAAGCTTGGATGGAGCCCCAAACCGGTGGCAGCCACAGGAACTGCTTGCAAGCCAGGAACAGGCTTTGACAAGGAGGAAGATCCACACCTTCACACTAGGGAAAGCTGCTTTCCAAGCACCTTCCCAGCCAGTTCAAACAGCAGTTTAATACAAGGTAACCAGGAATACAGGAATTACAGTTAAAGTGGTGTGGGGGCAAATCCTAGACCCACCTGAATGAATCAAACCCTAAATCCCACCCCCCAAAACCAAACCCAAACCACTAAAACAAATCCTCCTCAAAGCAGACAGATCCCACTCCTTGCCTGGCAGGTGGATCAGAGCAGAGGGCTTGGGTTCTGGCAGCTACTGGAGCTCAGAGCAACAAAAACCAAACCAGATTAGTTGAGGCTGCTGAGATGAGCTGGTCTGAAGGTCATGGCCAAGCACACATCAGCTGCAGCCACGGGACAGCGGCAGCCGGCTGGGTGCTGCGAGGGGCCTGGCTGGAGGAGGCTGACTAAAAGCACTCACCCATCTTGCCATCCTCCACAAACAGCACGTTGAGAGGGATGAGGCAGCTGAAGTAAAAGACATCAATGTTGTTTTTCACAGCCACCTGTGAGGGGAGAAACCAGGAGGGCTTAGGGGAGAGGAGGAACCAGGAGGGCTTAAGGGAGAGGTGGAACCAGGAGGGCTTAGGGGAGAGGAGGAACCAGGAGGGCTTAGGGGAGAGGAGGAACCAGGAGGGCTTAGGGGAGAGGAGGAACCAGGAGGGCTTAGGGGAGAGGTGGAACCAGGAGGGCTTAGGGGAGAGGTGGAACCAGGAGGGCTTAGGGGAGAGGTGGAACCAGGAGGGCTTAGGAGAGAGGAGGAACCAAGAGGGCTTAGGAGAGAGGAGGAACCAAGAGGGCTTAGGAGAGAGGAGGAACCAGGAGGGGTTAGGGGAGAGGAGGAACCAGGAGGGGTTAGGGGAGAGGAGGAACCAGGAGGGGTTAGGGGAGAGGAGGAACCAGGGGATTAAAGCATCTCTCTCAGCTAGAAGTCCAAAGGGACCCCATGGCTGTGTGTGACTTCATTGCCTGCCCACACACCTTGGAGTGTTCCCTCTGAGCACTCTCATGAGACTACCTGGAGAGATGTTCCTGAGCTTCTGAGTAGTTTCAGACTAGGCTCAGTCCCACCCCTCAGTGCTCACTCCATTTGCACTAAAAGCTGCTCAATCTTCTCCAGCCAGCATTTCACCATACTGCAGCAGAGCCAATTGCTCTGCTGGGGTCACAGTCAGCATCCTCACTGTACTCTGTTTCAGCCTCTCTCTCCCCTCACTTCTTCCACCTCTGAGGTCTCTTCATACCTCTGGGTTGCACACAGCCCCTATCATGTCTCTCATACTGCCCAGGAGCTTCTTCACCACCCCTCCTTGCCATTTCAGTCTCGTAATTCCCCAGCTCCAAATCCCTGTATGTTCTGCTCTTTATTTTTCACTCTCATTTCTTGATTTCTCACCTCCTTGATTAGCTGCATCTCAGCCCAGACACTTTCTAGAAAGCCTGAAGCAGGTCCACTGCCTGCCCCTTCCTTTCAGCATTTCCCAGATCTCCTGCCTTTACCTCAGTAAAAGCAGGCACATGCTGGGTGTCGATTCCTGGAAGCGAGGAAACCTTTGCTACAGAGCAATCAGGGCAGGCAAAAAGAGATTACCTGACAAAAGACTTAATTCTCAGTGTCATTAAAGCCCAGCAGCCAGGGAGATGCTCTGGATTGCTTTTATCACATGTGCTTGCCACACACCGACTGATCTCTGCCAGCACAGAGCATGAGCTCACTCTGTCTTCCCCAGGCTGAGAGCTGATGGTACAGCAGGAGCAAACTGGAGGTCTGAGAGAGTGAACTGTCACAACACAGCACAGCAAAAGGGAGCTCTGGGCTTTATTTCTATGCCTCTCACGCTCTGCTGGCATCATCCCACGTAGCAAAGGCCTGTCATGGGAGTGCAGTTCAGCAGGCACCTGCCACTGCCTGCAAGGAAGGAAACTTGTAAGAGCACTGGAATGGAAGCTGTGTGAAGAGCCTGCAATTTCAGGAGCTGTTTGAGCTGCTGTTTCCTCTGAAAAATCCCAGAAGGGGTTCTCCAGTTCCTCACCCAGCTGAAACACAAAGCAGACCACGCAAAAACTCTGAGCCAAAGAAATAAATGTGCTGCTAGAAAACCCTGATGCCAAGAGCAACTCCAGTGCCATTAATAATTACACACATTAGTGTCCTGCTGAGAAAATCTATCGTCCCACAGCGGCGGGGCTAGAAAGGCATCCCTGAATGTTGGCTAAAGCAGCTGCAGCCAGCCAAGGGAGGGGAACAAACCAGAGAATTCACCTGATCAGACTTGAATGAAAGCCAGAGGACAAGTGGTAGGAGACCGAGCTCCTGACTGAAGTCATTTAGCAACTGGGAAGGTCCCAGAAGTGCAAAGAACAGCAGGAAGGTGGATGTGACATGCTGGGGGGGTTCTGCTTCCAGCCATCACTAAAGGCAGCAGCTTCTATCAAATTTCCACAGGGCAAACCAGCTTAAGAAGGGATTAGCTCAAAGCCCACTAAAGCCATATAAATGATGGTGCAACCTAGAGCAAAAAGGGGGAAAGGTCCTCTGCAACAGGCAGCTGTGACGTGCTTCCAGCGCCCGCGTCACCCTCACGGGCTGCAGTGGCTCAGTGCTGCATCGAGAGGCCCCAGAGCCAGGGGGGTGAAAGGATTAAGTGACTTACCCCTGCTAAAGGGATGGAGCAGCCAGGGGAGCAGCCAGAAGTGCACCTCAGACTGGGAGGGGAGAGCTGGGCAAGGGACAGCTCTTCCACACGCTGTGTTTAGATAGAAATCATGGAGAGGAGCCAGAAGAGGGAAAAATTTAGGCTGGATGTCTGGGAAAACTTGGCAGTGAGAATTATTAAGCAGCACAATATTCTCCTGAGGAAGAGACAAGCTCCAGTGCTTGGAGTATTTAAAATCAGCCTTGACAATGCTCTCAATAAGAGGAACCACAGCAAAGCACCAAAGCGGCGCAGGGACTCCGCTTCCCCAGCTCTGATGTGATGATGAATTGCCTTGGAACAGCAGAGCTCACTTGGCTTTTGCAGCTCATGGGTGTTGCTGTACAAGAGCAGCTCCTTACAAGAGGGGCTGGAAAGCTGAGCCTTCTGCCTTCCTCCAGTCACGGTTCTGGAGGCACACTCCACATTAATATGCTAACCCTGTCCCTGCAGTTATGAGAAGGCTATAAAAAGGTACCTGCTGACCTGCTTCTCAACTCTGCAGAAACACACTGAGTAAGCTGCTTTGGCTATACTCTGGAGAGCTACCCAATTAAGATGCTCTGAGGTATGGTTTCATCCCAGCAAAGGAATGCAAGCCACAGGCCAGGCTACCTCCTCCCAGGCTGCCTCAGTGGGTTCAGTAATGACACCACAAGCCACAGCATCCCAGCAGGGTGGGCTTGGAAGGGACCTCTGGAGATCATCCAGGCCAAGCCCTGCTCCAGCAGTGCACCCACAGCAGCTTAGTTTCATAGTTTCATAGTTTCAGTTAGGGTTGGAAGGGACCACAAGGATCAGCTAGTTCCAACCCCCCTGCCATGGGCAGGGACACCCCACACTAGATCAGGCTACCCAGAGCCTCATCCAGCCTGGCCTTAAACACCTCCAGGGACAGGGCCTCAACCACCTCCCTGCACAAACCCATTCCAGGGCCTCACCACCCTCACAGTGAAGAACTTCCTCCTCACCTCCAGCCTGAATCTCCCCACCTCCAGCTTCAGTCCATTCCCCCTAGTCCTAGCACTCCCTGAGATCCTGAGCAGTCCCTCCCCAGCCTTCTTGTAGCCCCCTTCAGATACTGGAAGGCCACAATGAGGTTGCCTGGGAGCCTTCTCTTCTCCAGACTGAACAGCCCCAACTCCTTCAGTCTGTCCTCATAGGAGAGGTGCTCCAGCCCTCTGCTCATCCTCCTGGCCCTGCTCTGGACACCTTCCAGCACCTCCAGATCCCTCTTGCAATAGGGGCTCCAGAGCTGGAGGCAGTACTCCAGGTGGGGTCTCACCAGAGCTGAGTAGAGGGGGAGAATCACCTCCCTTGACCTGCTGGCCACACTTCTCAGCTTGCCCAGGAGCACAATGCCCAGGGGGCTTTGGAAGCTCTCCACACCAGGACACTCCACAACCTCTCTGGGCAGCCTGCTCCAGGCCTCCAGCACCCTCACAACAAACAACTTTCTCCTCCTCTTCACATCCAACCTTCTGGGGTCCAGTTTGTGCCCCCCTGTCCTGTCCCTGGTCACCACTGACAAGAGTCTGGCCACATTCTCTTGCCCACTCAGTCCCCCACCGCCTGGCTCCAGACTTGTGCCTGCAGGGAAGCATTTGGCTGTCAGGCACCCACAGGATCCCCAGAACCCTCCCTGTCAAACATGATGAAGCCAAGAATCTGGCAGTGCCCCACAGCTCTTGCTGAGTACTGCTCAGCTGCCCTCTGGGGCTGCTCTACTGCAGGCTCTCAGCCCCAGGGCTCTGAGCCTTTGCCCCTCCCAGAGCTGCTCCAGGCCTCTCAGCAGCTTTGCAGCCTCCCCTGGAGTCTCTCCAGCAGTTCCCTGTCTCTCTTAACTGGACCCTGGACTCTGGTTGTGGCATCCCTAGGGCAAAGTAAAGGGGTGGAGAGCCTCCCTTAACCTGCTGGCCATGCTCTTCATGGACCTCAGGAGGCCATTTGCCTCCTTGGCCACAAGAGACACCTTGCAACTCTGTAGTGATGCAGAAATCAGCTGTTACTCAGAAGTTTTGGGAAGGATAAAGCTACAGTCCCCTTACAGCTTCAGCTTCTCAAGCCTAGGTGCCTTGGTGCACCACCACCTACTTCCCTCAAATGGGCAGGCAGGTGCCTTTAGCACTGTGGTCCCCAAAATCTGGTCCATGAAGAGGCCCCTGCAGATAGCTGGATGGGAAGACTTGCACCAAGAAGAGGCTAAGAGGTCCTGCCTGCTGATACCAGCGCTCCAAGGTCATGCTCCCACCCACACACTGCTGCATCAGGAGCATCCAATGCCAGCTGACAAGCTACAGTATCAACCCCAGGCAGAAAGCAGAAACTGAGAAGCTATTAACAGCTGACTGCCCAACTCCCAGTGCTCCTCAGGTGGGAACATTGACCTGAGACAATCAATGACATCTGAAGAGATGGCAGTAGCTGAGCAGTCTCTGCAGGTTTGATGTGCTTGAAGGGAACCTCCACTTGCACTCACTACCTCCTCCCAGTCCAGACTAACTTTGCCTGTGGCTCAGCAGCTTTAACCTGCCAACCTGGGCATGAACTATGAAATCTTTTAACAAGCCCTTCAAGTTCAGCCATCTGAGACCTGAAACAGAAGCATTTCTTATATATATATAAAAATATTTTCCATCTGTGATCTTTTGGAAAGGAGAGAGAAAAACCAAAGCTTACTAGGCTTGTGAATTCAGTCAAGAAGATTACACAGCTTCTGAGGGATGGCAGGCAAAAGGTGCCAGGTTTCTAATGTGATGCTTCACTGCTGATGGGGTGTGAGCCCACTGCAAGCTGGCACAGGGGTCCCAATCCCAGCTCGTCCATGATCTGATCAGGGGAAGCAGCACCTCCAGAAACACCCCTGGAATGTGCTTGCTCACCTTGCAGCACGAGCAGCACCCTTCTGCTGCCCTTTCTGGCAGTGCAAGCCCCTGCTAGCCAACACATGGCATTCTGGGGAGAACAATGCCAAGGCATTTCCTTCAACACTGTAGGCTTCTGATGCTTTCAATCCCTGACTTGAGCATAGGAACTGACTTCCAAAGTCAAGCCTGAAAGCAACACAGATGCTTCCCATCAGCAGCAAGTACACAACATACCCAACTCAGAATCCCATTAGCACCTACACTAAATTAAGGATTTTCTTCCAAGTTGGGTTTTGCTTTAGAGCCTGGTAAGAGCCAAACTGTGAAGGCGAGGAGAGCGCTGCTCTGGGGAGTCTTTTCTACCTCTGCCAGCACAAGGTCACGCTCTGTTCTGTGACAGTCTGCTGCTCGGGCTGGCAGCTGCCCCCAGGGACTGCCAGATCCTTGGCTTCATCGTGTTTGACAGGGAGGGTTCTGGGGATCCTGTGGGTGCCTGACAGCCGGATGCTTCCCTGCAGGCACAAGTTTGGAGCTGTGCGCAGGCGGTGGGGGGGCTGGGTGCTGAGCCCACAGCTGGGGCCAGGTGCTGAGCTCTCGGCTGGGAGCTAGGTGCTGAGCCCTCAGCTGCAGCTGGGTGCTGAGCCCCTGGTTTTGGCTGGGTGCTGAGCCCGTGGCTGGTGGCTGGGTCCTAAGCCCTGGGCATGCAGGAGCATGCAGCTCGCCGGGGGTTACGCTCTCGCGTGTGCCTGCTGCACTCGCAGCTCGCCATGCACGCCTCACAGCCAGCGTGCCGCAGCGTGTGCCAGAACTGCCCTTAATGCAGCAGCCAGCAGCCGCCCGCAGCTCAGCCAGGAACCGGCCACAGATGCCAAGCTGTGATCCAAGTCCTTAATTCAGGGAGCTCCCAGGAGGGTTCTCTTCTCTTCTCTGCTGCAGTCAGACCTTGCCTGGCACAGGCTGTTCAAAACAACAAACCCAAGCAAGCAGCTCCCGAGGCTGCTGCGTGGTGCTGGGGCAGTGGCTCTGAGGGGGGCTGAGGCACAGGCAGATGTTTCCCAGGCAGGCTCAGAAGGGAGAGCACCTCTGGTGGGCCCTGCTCACACTGATTCTCAGCCCTGTTTTGCTGGAGAGCTGAACGTGTGGAATCTGTTTCCAAGTAGCAGAGCGCTGCAGTTGTGAGCCTCTGATGAATGAGAGCTCCAGCAGCTCTGCGCTGCCAGCGAGACGCTGAGGGTGGAGGAGCAGAGGTGATGAGCTGCGGCACAGCAGAGTGTGGAAGCAGAAGGATGACCCAGGGCAGGGGCTGCAGAGAGCCTTCCTCAGTGGAGGAGCTGCACCTTCATCTGCCTTCACAGAACTGCTCTGCCAGACTCACTGCAAGAAATCAAAACCTGCTGCGCCCCGTGCCGCTCAGCAGCGAGGCAGAGGGCTGGGTTTCCAGGTGCCACCTTTCAGGAAGAATGCAGCTGGCAGACCCTTCCCTTTCAATGCTGCAGGTCACTGGGCAGGTGTTTGGGAAAGCTGCAGCTCTGCTGTGCCACCTGCCTGCTCGAGAGCTGCAGCCCACAGCACAGGCAGCAGGGAATGCACTGCACTGATCTACAGTTTGGAATGTGGATCCCAAGGGAATGGCAATGCTCTGGGCTCAGGCTGACTCCCTGCTGCTTTGGGAGTCCCTGCAGCTTGTTTTCCATTGCATCCCCTCCTCCAAGTGGTTCCAATCACCAAAGGGATGATGGTATTCAGACCACAACAGGCCTGAGCTCTCAAACTCTGGCTTCCACTTCTGTGACCTGCAGGGCTCGGGGAGCACTTCTGCTGTACCCAAAGAGGGCATTCTGATCTCACATCCCTCGAGAGGCCATTAAGCAGGAGCAGTGCCTCTCTCCAGCACAGAAGGGCTCTCATCCCAAGCATTGGCTTATTCCCAATTTGACATGAAGTATCTGGACAGAGTTGATGTCCCTCAGCAGTACAAATCCCCATTTCAGAACCCATGTCCCTCTCTGAGATCTGGAGGTCTCACATGTGGTATTGAAGGTACCTGACTCACCCCATCTCTTCCACTAGGTATGACCCTACCAGCCTCCATGTCACCAGGGGGCTCTCACTGCTTTGGTGGTGAAAAGGCAACTCCAGGAACACAAGTGTGACCGGTTTAGCTGTGGTTTCTTTGTGTGTGTGGGGGAACTTTCTCACCAAGCCAGCCTGCACAACCACCAGAGCCACCTCCCTGGCTGGCAAATGAGCTGCAGCTATCAGACACTGGTGGAGCTCAGCACGGCCTCTTGCACACCTTTGAGCTTGCTATTGCTCACCAGGGCTGTGCTCTGCAGAGGCAGCTCTGGGGTGGGGGGAGGTGGGGGTGGTATCACAGCACATACAAGTGCCAGGTAGCCTCCAAAATGCTTACAAGGCACTGCCAAGTGTCCCCCAGCAGAGGTTAGCAGCACTCAAATAACGGAGTCAGATTTCCTTTAGCGACTGCGACGTCCAAAGGCATCCAACAGCAGCTTTTTAATCTGTAAGGAGTAAAAATGATGAACCAGAGAGCAAGGACTGGGGGTCCCTTCAGCTCTGCAGTGCTGTGCCTTTATCCTTTGAATAAATCACTGCTTGAGTAGGGGCAGAATCGGAGTCAACAGGTCAAGGAGATGCTCATCACTTCCTTGGGAGGGGAGGAAGAAGCCGGGTGATCAATATCACAAGATAAGAGGTGGCTGGCAAACAGAAGACTCCTCAGTTGCATTTTATCTGTGTAAGCCTCTGAAAAACCCTGCAGCCTCCCTCACCTCCTTGTGAAAATGTGAACTTGTGAAATATTTTAGCACAAATGTTAAGATGAACCCAGCTGCACTGGGCAAGAGATTAGGCCCCTCAGGTTAGGAAAGATGTTGAGCTGCTGGAAGGTGTCCAGAGAAGGGCAACAAAGCTGGGGAGGGGTCTGGAGCACAGCCCTGGGAGGAGAGGCTGAGGGAGCTGGGGTTGCTTAGCCTGGAGAAGAGGAGGCTCAGGGCAGACCTTCTTGCTCTCTACAGCTACCTAAAGGGAGGTTGTAGCCAGGTGGGGGTTGGTCTCTTCTCCCAGGCCAGCAGCACCAGAACAAGAGGACACAGTCTCAAGCTGTGCCAGGGGGAGGTTCAGGATGGATGTTAGGAAGAAATTCTTCCCAGCAAGAGAGATTGGCCATTGGAATGTGCTGCCCAGGGAGGTGGTGGAGTCACCATCACTGGAGGTGATGAAGAGCCTGGATGAGGCCCTTGGTGCCATGGTTGAGTTGATCAGATGGTGTTGGGTGAGAGGTTGGACTTGACGATCTCAAAGGTCTTGTCCAACCTGCTTAATACTATTCTATTCTAAAAATAAGCTGAGCAAGGCTGAGATTCATTACTTGTGAAGCAGCTGCCTCAGGAATGTGCAACTTGGGTCTTTGAAGCTGGGAACTGACACAGCAAAAAGTTGAAAGCTATCAGTTTGGTTACTTCAGGACTTACTCTTCTTGTTACTAAACCAAAAGAGGAGATGAACATGAAGTCCTGAGGTTCAAACCAGCCCTGCATCTGCTTCAACGTTCCCCAGCTCAGGATAAAAAACCAACCCACAACCACATGAAGCAAATTCACCCTGATGAGTGTTTTGGTTCCTCAATGAACACAGGAACATTGTACTCTCCACTCCTATATTATGCTATAAATTGTTCCTTAAGTAGGTCACCAAAACGATTCCTGAATGTTTCAAGGCAGATCATTTCCACATGAGCTCACAGAAGCGAAGCAGAGCCTTGGCTGTCAGGGCAGTGACAGATCTCCATCAAACCCACTGCTGTCAAAAAAGTAAGGGGAGTGCTCTTTTTAACTTGGCATCTGCTAGCATGATTCAACTCCTTGCAGAGAAATATACTATTGCTCCATATGGCAGCTTCCCCAGTTGGGAAAGGGCAGCCAACTTCTATGGCAATGTGAGAGTGAGCAAATTAGCAACCAAGTCTGGCACTAATGAAGGCTCTGCTGTCTCAATAGAAGGTAGCTGGAGGTTTCCTCCCATGGTTTCCCTTTGCTTTGTTCTAGCAGAAGATGCTACAAGAAACAAGCTGTGTGCTGAGTGCTTTGGAGATTTAATAACCAAATACTTCACTTTCTGATCAAAGGGAGCAGCAACTTGAGGATGCCTCGTTGAGAGTCCCCAGCATCACGGAAGCAGATCAGGATTGTCACCTTCTAGAGACTTCCACATTTTCTTCAGAGCTGCAGGCAGATTTCACCACCAGTGACCCAAATGCAGTGATACAGCCTCATCTCACAACCAGGCCACAGAGGGACTTCAGGAGCTGGAGGAGCCCTCTGTGGAAGCCAAGCAGAGGTAATTCACTGCCTGTCCACACGCTCCCGCACCACGCTGGGAGCTGCAGTGTGGGACTGCTCAGTTTGAGTGCCACAGAAGCTATTTCGAGCTGTTTGCCCAAAGACTCATCAATAAGTCATAAGCCCCAGAATGGAAGTCAAAAGAAGGGAAAAAACAGTTGCTCAGGCAGAATAAATAGTAACTTCCATTGCATTCTCTTCCTCCAAAAAGAGAATGAGCTGCCTCACATGGGCTGCTGTGCTACAGAATCCAACCCAGGTCCATCTCCTGGAGACTTGAGGCAAGCAAGAATGAGAAGCACAGAGTGGTTTGGGTTGGAAAGCACCTTCAAGATCATCTAGGTCCAATCCCCCTGCCATGGGCAGGGACACCTCCCACTAGACCAGACTGCTCATCCAACCTGGCCTTCAACACCTCCAGGGAGGGGACATCCACAACCTCCCTGGGCAACCTGTTCCTCACTCTCAAGAATTTCTTCCTAATCTTCAGTCTCAGTCTCCCCTCTTCCAGCTCAAAGCCATTATCCCTGTACTGTCACTCTGAGCCCTTATCAGAAGTCTCTCCCCAGCTCTCCTGTATCCTCCTTCAGGAACTGGAAGGCTGCTCAAAGGTCTCCCTGGAGCCTTCTCTTCTCCAGGCTGAACAGTCCCAACTCTCTCAGCCTGGCCCCATAGAGGATGTGCTCCAGCCCTACGATTATCTCTGTGGCCTCCTCTGGACCCTCTCCAGCAGTTCAGTGCCACAGCACAAGTGAACTGCATCTTTGGGACACTGGGAAAGTCATCCTGGAGAACTCAGCTCCACAGCCACTCGCTGACCTCCTCCGCAGAGGGAGGAAGAGTCTCCTGTAAGGGAGAGCTCTGCGTGGAGAGTACGTCAAGACCAATGGCCCTGAGGCACAGCAAGACTGATGGAGATGGTCTCTGATCCAGATCAGAGGAGGGCACATCCCTGAGTCTGTCCCTTTAGCAGAGCAGCAGCCCAATCTGCTGGAGAGCCTCTCCCAGGGAGCGCTGCTGCCGACACTCTCCCGAACCTTATTAATGAAATATTAGCTGCTGACGTCACCTCTCCTCTGCCTTTCCTGGAACACATCATGTTTGCCTTGGATTAAGCTATCTGGGGCAGGGCTGTGCCAATGCCTTTGTAAAGCACCCTGCCAGTTAAGAGCACTAGAGAAATATTAATCACTCAGCAGTTGTCACCTTCCCTGCAATTGCTTTAATTGCCTCGATTGGTGCCGACAGCTCTCGCTGCCTGCCTCACCACCACCTCTCTTCAGACCAGCTCCAGCCACAAACCCACCCAAACCTCATCTCCACTTTACACAAGAGTGTTACTGGAGCAAAGACCTTTAACTCCACTGGGTTTGGCATACCTGAAAACACCCAAAATTCAAGCAGCCCTTCTGAGAGAGGCTAGAAAAAGGAACAGGAGGAGGTCTGGGCTAGTGGCATGGCCCAAATCCAGGAGGGCTGCCTGGTTACCCTACACAGGTGGTGTTTTATTGCTTCACCACCTTGTGTTGGGCCAAGCAAACTGGGCTGAGCACCTGCTGACCTCCCCCCCTGCCCAGGATGAGACAATCCTTACCTGGAGGTTGTTCAGAGGCTCCATTTTCATGACTGGTCCCAGAGTGTTGAGAGGCAGGGAGACATCAATGCTTTGGTTTGGCATCAGAGGTGTGTGGATGGCCAGTGGGGTGCTTGGGATGACCCCGAAGCTGGGCAAGAGAAACACAGAGGTGGTGAGAGCAGCACTGCTTTGCCCAACAGCCAGTTCCCTTTTGCCAAGCACAGGCTGGCTCATCTTCTTGCATGCTGGGACCGTTTTGCTTGTGATTCATGGGGCCCCCAGTCAGAGCATTTGCTGCTTTCTGGTGGAAGGAAGAGGCCACCCCAGAGGTCTCTTCTCCCTTTACACCAAACCATTCCACGAGGGGAGGACTCTTCCTCACTGGAAACCCATCACTACACAAACATCCCTGGATGTGTTTAAAAGCTGTGCAGATGTGGTGCCTGGGGATATGGCTTAGTGGTGGACATAGTAGAGAAGGGTTAATGGTTGGACTTGATGATCTTGAAGGTCTTCTCCAACCTAAATCATTCTATGATCCTCCCATTGTTCCTGAGCTGCCCTGACTCCAGGGGAGGAACACAGCTCAAAGCAGCAGACACTCAAAGTAGGAGAAGGCATGGGAAACTCAATCAGGTCAGTCTTATTGACAACATGCACCATCCTGCCCAGGGGAGCAGCACCTCCATCATCAGTGCTGGTCCATGTGCAGAGCAGCTGCCTGCCCAGCAAGGAGCAGCACCTTGACTCAGGCCTTTTGGCTCTCTTACAGAGCTGCAGAGAACTGCAGGAGGAGCACATCACACTGCATGGCTGTTCCACCACTGGGAGCTATGGAACTGCAGCCAACACAGAGCAAAGAGATGGCCAAGGAGGGCTTTGTGGTTTGTAAGTGAGCCCTGCAGAACAAACGAATCAACACAGCCAGCTCTCTGCTCCCGGCGACAGCGCCTGGCTCTGCTGCTTGCTCTGAGGTTCCTTCAGCCAGGAGTGTGGAGCACCTCAGCAAAGCCAATGTTTGCCTCTTTGGTCCAAGAGGCATTTTAATTGCACAGGCAGCTCTGCATGGTGTGGAGAAGAGGAAAAGCAGCTAACACCTGACACTCCTGTATGGGGCACAGGCTTCTCTCCGAGTTCAGAGGGAGGTGCAGGTGAACAAGACAGCTTCAGAGTCCCCTCCTGACTCTGCTTCTCAGTGGCAGAACTCCCATTAGCTCAGAGGTGGTAAAGAATTTACAGCCACAAAGATCTCCAGCTGTGCATTTTCATGTTTTGCACTAAACCCCAGAGACTCCCTGCACAGTGTGTATGGAGTGTGTTGCTCTCTCCGAGGCCAGGACATGTCCCATCCTTTGCTCTCCTTAAGTTTGCAGCCCTGGGGAGCTGAAATCAGACTACTCCCAGCAAGGCTGCACCCATCTCATACACCTTTTGCAGCCCTTTCACCCTGGGACATGCCAGCCCTAGTGCTGTCCCTAGGACTCAGAGGACAAAGTTGGACTTCCTGCTAAGCGTCTGTGATGCTGCAGCACATCAGCTCCTGCTTTACTTCTGTAATGTTTCATCCCAGAGCTGCAGTGAATGGGATCAGCAGGACCTGGGGGGGGTGGGGGAGGGAAGGGACAGAGACTCCCCATCACAAACCCTAATAGTTTAGCCTGCAGAGCCAGCCCACTGCAGCTCTTCCCAATGCACCACTCAGTGGGATGAGGGAAGAGCAGGAGGCTACTTGTAGAAGAGTGAGAAGCAGCTGCTGGTGTGCAGTCCATGTCCTGATATGCTGCAGGAGGATCTGCTGTTTTACTGGGCAGTGCTGAAGTGTCTTACAACCTTGAGAAGGACCACGGAGGTGTGGCCAGAACACAGCTTGATGCCTGGGGAGACATTGCAACCCCGAGGGCTTTTTTCCAGGCCAATCTGCATGAAGCATTTGCATACAGCAGTTTAGCAAACTCTCCAGAAAATGTAACAGTCCAGGGAGAACATTTACTGAGACTTACTTAGCATAATGCCTTTTGTAAGTAAATATTATTTGTCCCAGGAAATCCCAAACTTGTAAAGCTAACAGCGAGATCTTTAGAGAGATCTGAAGATAAAGACCTCCAAGCAGATCCTCGCCCGGAGGCAGCGGCCTCCAAGCAGATCCTCGCCCGGAGGCAGAGGCCTCCAAGCAGAGCCTCACCATGAGGCAGAGGCCTCCAAGCAGAGCCTCACCATGAGGCAGAGGCCTCCAAGCAGAGCCTCGCCCGGAGGCAGCGGCCTCCAAGCAGAGCCTCGCCCGGAGGCAGCGGCCCCAAGCAGATCCTCGCCCGGAGGCAGCGGCCCCCAAGCAGATCCTCGCCCGGAGGCAGCGGCCCCCAAGCAGAGCCTCGCCCGGAGGCAGCGGCCCCCAAGCAGATCCTCGCCCGGAGGCAGCGGCCCCCAAGCAGAGCCTCGCCCGGAGGCAGCGGCCCCCAAGCAGAGCCTTGCCCGGAGGCAGCGGCCTCCAAGCAGAGCCTCGCCCGGAGGCAGCGGCCCCCAAGCAGATCCTTGCCCGGAGGCAGCGGCCTCCAAGCAGAGCCTCGCCCGGAGGCAGCGGCCTCCTCCAAGCAGATCCTCACCTGGAGGCAGAGGCCTCCAAGCAGAGCCTCAGCATGAAGAACCCCTTTCCATCAAAGGGACACTGAGCACTCTGGGTACACATCTGATTCACAAGATCCTCTTTGCAGGCATGCTGAGAACTGGCCTGGTCCTTGCTCAGGATAAGAGCACAGTACAGGATGAGCCCTGAGTGGGAAGGGTGTTTGTGTGCAGACAGGGTGGCAGTTCTGCCCTGTCATGTCTCTTGGCTGAGATGGGTTTCTGAGAACAATTTGTATGCTCTATAAACATTCAAGGAGCTGCTCCTGACAACACTGTTCTGCTGCCAATTCCAGGGCAAACACGTGCCACGGGCTCTCAGCCTGCAAATCCTTCACTGACAACCAGCTTTGCTAATGTGACCTGCAGGCTGAGGGGCAGTGTGGAGATGATGTCAGGGGGCACAGGCATTAAAGGACTGATCCCAGGGCAGCTCAGATGGCTGCCTGTTTGTGCTCCTGCTTTCTTTAGGGCACTCACTGGCTGTAAAACCACCAACCCCCCCTAACAGCTCCTGAGGCTGCTTTGAAACTCTGCAGAGATGAAATGAGGCAGTGAGGAGAAGGAGAGGACTGTCTGCTACCTGCTTCCTCCCAGACTTATCAGGCTGCATTTTCAGCCCTTCTCACAACTGTGGTGTGATGCAGAGTTGAGGCTGCCCCATCCAGCTCTTTCCATGACTGTCTTACATACCTACAGAGAAGTCCTAGAATCATGGAATGGTTTGGGTTGGAAGGGACCTCCAGAGGTCATCCAGTCCAACCCCCTGCAGTCAGCAGCAGGGACATCCTCCACTAGATCAGGTTGCTCAGAGCCTTGTCCAGCCTGACCTTGAATATCTCCAGGGATGGAGCCTCAACCATCTCTCTGGGCAACCTCTTCCAGTGTACCACCCACACCCATGGTGCAGAACTTGCTCCTAACATCCAATCTCAATCTGTTGTTCTCCGATTTCAGACCATTGCCCCTGGTCCTGTCCCTGCAGGCCTTTGGGAAGAGTCCCTCTGCAGCTTTCTTGCAGGACCCTTTCAGGTACTGGAAGGCTGCTCTAAGGTCTCCCTGGAGCCTTCTCTTCTCCAAGCTGAACACCCCCAGCTGCCTCAGCCTGTTCCTATAACAGAGGTGCTCCAGCCCTATGATAATCTTCATGGCCCTCCTCTGGACCTGCTCCTTCAGGTCCATATCCTTCCTGTGCTGGGGGCTCCAGAGGGCATTACTCCAGCCCTGCCTACATCTAGCAGTGCAGACAGAGACTCCTGTCTCAGGAGCATTGCAATCTTTGTAGCACAGCACACACAGAGTCCTGATTTCTTACCTGTTCTTATTGAACTGAATGGCAAAGTCAGTCATGTGCTGCAGAGCCTTGTTGGTGAAGTTCATCTCCATGTAGATGTGGCCCTGCCTGTGACTGAATGTGCCTGAGATCTCCAGCCTTTAGCCTTCACTGCAGGCAACCAAACCTTGAACCAATAGAGGTCACTCAGCATGAGAAGCCTGGCCAGCAGGTAAAGAGCAAAGACAGCTTCCCAACAGCAGGCAAGGCCTGAGTTAGGAAGTGCAGCTGCATTGGACAGGAAGCTCACAAGCACTAAAGAAACCCTACAGGGAAGACAGGATGTGGGGTGTGAGGGGATCAAGCTCACCAATGAGAAAAGAGCTTGCTGCTCCTAACCCATCTTTGCTCACAGAAGGATTCAAGCACAGCACAAAACCTGTGCACAAGAGGCAGGGAGAGCTTGTGTCCACCACCAGACCTGTGCACAGGAGGCAGGGAGAGCTTGTGTCCACCACCAGACCTGTGCACAGGAGGCAGGGAGAGCTTGTGTCCACCACCAAACCTGTGCACAGGAGGCAGGGAGAGCTTGTGTCCACCACCAAACCTGTGCACAGGAGGCAGGGAGAGCTTGTGTCCACCACCAAACCTGTGCACAGGAGGCAGGGAGAGCTTGTGTCCACCACCAGACCTGTGCACAGGAGGCAGGGAGAGCTTGTGTCCACCACCAGACCTGTGCACAGGAGGCAGGGAGAGCTTGTGTCCACCACCAGACCTGTGCACAAGAAGCAGGGAGAGCTTGTGTCCACCATGCTATGGTGAGACTTGCCCAGCCTGCTGATGGAGAGGCTTCTCCAAGGATTTGTTGGGACTGTTACAGGCAGGACAAAACTAAAGTTTGAACTAAATAGAAGCATGGGGCTGATACTGTTAGCTGCTTGGGTTCTGGGATCCCAAATCAGCACTGTGGGAAAAGCCCAGACTCAAATGTGAGTGGTGCCACATGAACTCCTTATCTCTCAGTCCCTGGGTTCTTTTGTGCTTGGCTCATCCATGGCCTAACAGCTGTGAGCAGCTAAGGACCAGAAGCTCTGAGTAGGCTCTGCAGTTCCTTGAGGTCCTGGATTTCATAGGATGCCTTTAGTTGATATAGAAATTGGCTGTTTAATAAGAGTGCTGGGTTTTGTTTATTCTTTCAGGCCTGAGAGGTTGACCCTAAGCTACCTGTGGCTGCTCTCAGCCCCATGCTCTTCCCCTCATGAAGGCACCAGCCTGAGCAGGCTGCAGCTGCTCTCCACCACTGCCAGAGCATCTCTCTGTATCACTGCAGCACGCTCACCACAGCCACCTCCTTTTATCTCCACTGTCACATTGAGTTCCTCCAAACAAACAAACCCTCTAGGAAAGCTGGAGCTAACAGGATCCTGCCTTCAAGTTTCCTGGGGAAGCTTGCTCTGACAAGTCTCCAGGAAAGCTGCTCTGACAGAACTGAAACCCTCCCCTCTTACATAAGCCACTCTTCAGGGGAATACTGGGGGAACTGCCAAAACCCAGGAGTTTGTTACTAACAGTTTACAGTCCCCAGCTCAATGCTCCTCTGCCTGGGAAAAGCCCAGGGTGTCCCTAATGAAACTGAGTTGGACTAAGGTACCCCAACAGCACCAGAGACCCACAACAAAGGGGACAGTTGAGCAATCTCAGACTTACAGAATCCCAGCATGGCAGGGTTAGAAGATCTGGAGATCACCCAGGCCAACCCCCTGCTCCAGCAGGGCACCCACAGCAGCTTGCCCAGAGCACAATGCCCAGGGGCTTTGGAAACTCTCCACACAAAGAGACTCCACAACCTCTCTGGGCAGCCTGCTCCAGGCCTCCAGAACCCTCACAACAAACAACTTCCTCCTTGTTTGCCCCTTGTCATCACTGATGAGTTTGGCCCCATCCTCTTGCTCCCCACAGCTCCTTTAGCTCTTGCTGAGCATTACTCAGCTGCCCTCTGGGGCTGCTCTTCTGCAGGCTCTCAGCCCCAGGGCTCTCAGCCTTTGCTCTTCCCAGAGCTGCTCCAGGCCCCTCAGCAGCTTTGCAGCCTCCCCTGGATTCTCTCTGGCAGTTCCCTGTCCCTCTTGAACTGGGGAGCCCAGAACTGGACCCAGCACTCCAGCTGTGGCCTCCCTAGGGCGGAGCAGAGGAGAGTATAACCTGCCTCGACCTGCTGGCCCCACTCTTCCTGTAGCCCAGGCCAGGGCAGCAGAGTGAGGATGTTCTCTGTCCTTACGTACAGCCTTGGGAGCCACGTATCCTCCGGGGGCCATGCCCATATCCGCCGAGAGCTCGAAGAGGTCGTTGAGTCCACTCCTCACCACCGCCGGGGTGGGTGAAGGGGCAAAGGTGGCTGGCACGGCGGTTGGAATGTAGGTCTGCCCCACCTGCAGGAGGCAGAAAGAACAGGCACTGATTGAGGTGGCAGAGGAAGGACACCAGTGTTTGACTAAAGCATCGACTTGGGCAGTATCCTAAATACCTCCAAGCCGTTTGCAGCTTCCCTGCTGAGTTCTCAACAGAGCTAAATAAAGCAGCTGAGTGCCAAGGCTCTTGGCAAGGCAGCCCTGCACTCGGCTGTCACCTCAGCCATGCACAGGCTTTGGCATCATTTTTTACAGCTCCAGTTATCTGCTCCAGTGTAGAGGAATCTTCTCCATCTCTCCATCTTGTGAAGACCATGTGCTGCGTGGATCTACCCTGCATAAACCCAGGGAACATCAAAGCTTGCCCCAACTCCAACAGTCTCCAGGAACCTGCAAGGCTTTGCACATCCAGAGGGCAGGGAGGGAGCCATCACCGTGTTGCATCTCCCACCTAAAGCCAGAGCTCTGCACTCCACCTAAAGCCAGGGCTCTGCACTCCACCTAAAGCCAGGGCTCTGCATTCCCAGCACTGGTCCAAAAAGTTCATTCCATGAAGCAGAACCAGTTGTCTCTGTCTGCCAGAGCACAGCTTTCTGCAAGAAGGGTAACCCTTCCCCCTCAGGACTTAAACGAGGGCACCAAGCCTGGAATATTAACCTTCAGGTGCCCAGCTCCAGGTGGGAGAGTCCCACTCAAGTTAGGCTCTCAACTCCTCTTCTTCACTGTGAGCAGGAAGAATGCTGTGCTTGGGGGTCAGGCTCAGCAGGCAGCAGCCCAGAAAGAGGCAGTGACTGAGGCAGGCCACAGCAAACAGTGCTGGCAGGTCTGGCTCGGAGCTCTCGCCGCTGTGCTGTGTTTGGGAGCCCACCTGGGACGTGGTGCTCCAACCACCCCTTTGGACAGGTGGTTTACACAACTGCTTGGTGGGTTTGTGCTGGCCCAGAGAGGCAGAGGCCTGGCTTTGAAGGAATGATCTCTCCAGTGTATCTCCCACATCCTGCTGTGGACTGCCTGGGCTACAGCTAGGCTGAGCCACAGGCTCTCCCCTGTTCAGAATGCTGAAGTTAGAAAGGAATGCAAGGCTCAAGAGAAAGGAGGAGAGAGGATGGCTGCAGCCATAGGCAGGGTCTCTGAAGGGCCCTCACTCCAAAACTGACTGTGCTTCCCTCACTGAATTACTGCCTACAGTCCTGGGAAAGAGGGCCTGGAGCCTTCTCCAGGAGACTGCTTCTGGCTGTGGGTTGGAGGGACAGCCCCCTCCTGCCCACCACATCTCCAAGTCATCCTTTTCCCATGCTTTCCTAGAAAAAGTGGGATACATCTGAAGCCACAGGTGCTGTGAAAGCAGCATGAACATCTCCCACGTCCTGGCAGGCACCCTGGGCTCCAGGACACGCACAAAGCACAGGCACAGAGGAAGAGGCCAGTGGCAGGCAGAGCTCAGCACCAACCACATGTAATAGGAAAGCTCACAGCACCTGACCCTGATGTCCAGGACACATCTTAAATGGCATTTGGGAGGAGAAGAGCAGTGAGCTCAGCCAAGCCTGTGGTGACACTGGGTTAGGGTCACCAGTTTCCAGGCTCTGTGATCAGAGGTAAGCACCCTTGGCCTGCCAGCTGCCAGGGCAGCTGCACAGGGAGCAGGGCACTGCCAGTGCTAATGCTGGTGCTCAAACCAAAAGCCTTGAGAGGGAAGAGCTACGCCGGTAAGAGTCAACAGCTCTGGTCCTTGGGGAGAGCCCAGGACAGCTGGACTCAGGGCAGCAGGGGTGGGGAGCTGCGTGCCTGAGCTGCGTTCGTCCACCTGCAAAGCCCTGCCGGGTCCTGCTGCAGCCCCCCTGAGCTGGGTTAGAAAACGGAATGGCACTTACTGCCGGGCTTCCTCCAATGCCCCCGCCAAGGTCACTGCCAAGCTGAAAGAGAGAAGGAGAGAGAGGAGAGAAAAGACAGAGTTCATTTAAGCCAAGTGGCAGCTGGCCAGCGCGGCCCGGCCGCTGGCACCGCCGCCAGCACAGCTCGCCCGCCGCGGGCAGGACAGGCAGAAACACACAGGCAGCAGAGGGGCTCCTGGCTGGGGGCTGAGCAGAGCTGTTTGGAGAGCTGCCCCATGGACCTGCTGCAGACAGGAGAGTTCTTGCAGGTTAGGAAGAACAGAACCTCAGCCTCCCCCTTCCTGTGCCTGTTGTCACTGCACCAGGAGCTCTGCAGCTCTGCTCTTCCACGCATCGCTGCCCTCCCTTCAACCCACCGCGCTGGGGCCAGCAGCCCTCAGCAGCTCCACAAAACCCAGGGGGGTGACTGTGGAATGGAATAAAAGTCCAACTGACAGGAAGCTCCTGCAAGCCTCAGCTTTCTAGGGAGCAATGAGGGACTGCAGCACAAGACAGCAGATGCTGGCTCCGCTCCGCTGACACCTGGCTCTCAGTGATGAGGAAGCAAGAGCAGGACATGTGCTGGCCCTTGCCACAGCTCAGGGAGGGCTTTGCCTTCCCTTTGAAGGTGCCCCCCTCCCTTAGGAACAAACAGCTTTGTGATCCAATGGGACACTCATAGTAGAGAGACCTTTCAGTGCACCAGGATGTTTCATACCTCTGCCAAGACAGAGTCTGAAGGGACTGAGACAGCCACTGTGTACCACCCATGGACCTTCCACAACCAACAAACCCCCTCTGCAGCCCATTAGAAGCTGTCCTACTACAAACTCCCTTTACAAGGCATCCAGAACCATGGATTTCATCAGGTATGGATTTCACCATGGATTTCACCAGCCTTCTAAAGCACACTCAAAGGCCATCTTGTCCAAAACCCCTACAGTTAGCAGGCACCCCTCCAAGTAGCTCAGGGTGCTCAGGGCCACATCAAGTTTGACCTTCAATGTCTCCAGGGATGGGGCCCTCAACCACACCCCCAGGCAACTTGCTCCAGTGTCTGCCCACTCTCATTGTGCAGAACCTCCTCCTGATGTCCAACCTAAACCTGCCCTGCTCCAGTTTCAAACCATTGCCCCTCGGCCTATCCCCACGGCCCCTTCTGAACTAGGACATCCCTCATCCTCTGCCACAGCCACTCTTCACACAGCAACACAGCAACTGCACAAGTCCAGTTTTTCTCAGCTTCCTTAAGAGACACCAGACAGAAGTGAGTGATTCCCAAGTCAAGAGTAGGATCAGCCACAGACTGAAGGAAGGCAGCCAGAGGATGCAAATCCAATTAATATCGAGCTTACAAATAGAGCTGATGGCACTGTCAGGTCTGCCCCAGCCTGGCAGAGCAGAGTTTTGTTCTCCAGCCTGCTCTTTAGGCCAAGCCATGTTTTAGGTTCATTCATCAGATCATTTACATCTCGTTACTGGCTCACTAAGGAGTAATAAATGCAACTACTACACTTCATCCCTCTCCTTAGCCCTGACCGCCGAGGAGCTTCACACTTTATAGCGACAGGCAACGGAGGCCAGAGGAAAAGGAGAAAGTGAAGACTCCACCTCATCTCCAGACATTCCTGTGAGCACAGAGGACTGCTGGCACTGTTGTCTGAAGCAGGAGGAAGGCTGCTTTATCAATCAGCAAGCATTTTACAAGGGGTATTATGGAAATGACTGAATAATTCGCATAATGGAGGCAGATGTTCTCTGTTCTACCGTTTCCTACCACGCTCAGCACAGGAAGCTGCAGGCTACAATCCAGCCTCCAAGAACCCCTGCCCTGGTGTCTGCAGGCACTCACTGGGAAGGAGGGAATGACATAGTGGGGTTCTTCAAGCCAGCCACAAGTCTGCCATCTTCTTGAGCTGTCAGGCCTTGGGGGAAAGTAGGACCTGGATCTATTGCCTGCCTTGAGTCTAGACTCCAGCCCTCACCCCCTACAGGGCAGAGAAAATTACTCACTGGCTCAGAGGGTTTACCATCAGCCTCCTTACAGGTTTAGATTGCTCCCAACATCTCTGCTTTGTGGGAGAAAGCTCTGACCTGCTCCTTCTGCAGCCTGCATAGGAGGGGTCTGCAGACAGCAGCCTGCCACTCTCCTGGCTCCTAGGCTCAGGACCAAGGCTGCAGATGTGTGCTGCAGAGCCAGCTCCAAGGAGCTGGCAGCTCCACCAGGTCCCTGCAGGCAGGGCTGGCTTTACCTATAGAGTGAAAAGAGCAGTAACAACCTATCTACTGCAACAGAAGCTAGGAGGGGAAGTTAATACAGAACTGATCAGTCCTGCAGCAGATCCAGGGTGCAACATCCATGGCAGAAGCACCCAAGTTCCTTTCTCCATTTCTCTTGCCTGTTACTCTCCCAGAGCAGCAATGGTTCCTCCACTCAAGAACTAGAGCTCTGCTTTACCCAACCCTCCTGCAAGATGCTCACCACTTAGCTGGATTCCAGCCTCAAGGCGATGGAAGCGATGGCACCACCACCGTGAAACAGAGGGAGGAAGAGAGAGGGAACAGGAAACAATAACCCATGGAGCATCCTCTCCCATCTGGAGTGACAGGCAGGGTGCAGAATGCAAGCAGCAGATATTAGTCAGGCTGAACTGCTGCTGAACCAGTTCCCCAGGGCTGGCAGTTCTACTTAACCATTTCCATCCATCCCATGGGTGGGCAGCCACGCCTGCCAGGACCATGTCAACCTGCCTTCCAGGAGAGCAGGCAGCTGCCTCACAGATGCAAGGAGCACACTATTACAGCTGTCACAGAATGGCTGGAGTTAGAGTGGCTCTGGAGATCATCCACAGCAGCTTGCCTAGAATCACAATACCCCAGGGGAGTTTGGAAGATCTCCACACAAGGAGACTTCACAACCTCTCTTGACAGTGTGCTCCAGGGCTCCTGCACTTTTACACCACAGAAGTCTCTCCTTATCTTCAGATGGAATCTCCTGGGTACCAGTTTGTGCCCCTTGATGCCCCTTGTCCTGTCCCTGGGCACCACTGACAGGAGTCTGGCCCCTCAGTCAGGCCCTACTGCAGCTGGCTATGAAGGTGAGGTGGACAGGAGCTGCCACTTGATGGCCAAAGGCAACTGGCAGCACTGCAAAGTCCTGTTCCCGAGCCCAAAGTTGGCAGGGTTGCCTCTTGCTGAAGAGCACAAAGCCTCTGCCCTGTATGAGAGCTGCCAGCCTCAGATGAGCAGGGAGCCTTGGCCATCAAACACGCCAAGCTCTTCCAGCAGGAATGGTCTTTATTCCCTCCAAGCCAGCACAGGGGCAGCCACATGGCTTCAAGGAGAGGCTGGGCTGGACCTTGTATCAAGAGAAGCAGCACCAGCACCTCTTCCCTACCTGCACTGGTGCCAGCAGCTGCTGGCTCTGCAGCTGGGAGCCCCTGCCCTGCAGGGCTGTGCTCTCCTGACTTCGGGAGCGCAGCAGCGCAGGAGGTACTGCATCAGGAGAGTTTATTTGCATCTCAATAGCAGCCCGTAGCGAAGTGCCTCTGCCCATGTGATCGGGGTGGGGGGACAATCACTCCTGCAACATGACGTGAGGCACTCGGCGCTGCACGGAACAACGGCGAGGGTGGAGCCAGGGGCCGGAGCTGCAGCCAGCCCTGCTCGGCAGAGACTTCGAGAGCGGGTCTGCATTTCCTGCAGCCATGGGGTCCAGGGGACAATTGCTCTCCCTGCCTCAACAGCCCAAGCCCAGAGTTAAGCCTGGCAGGCCAAGGAGCTGGGTGAGAGCAGGCACCGTGACCCAGCAGCCAGGAACACAGGCTGTGACCCCAGCAGTGCACAGCTGCTAGCTGCTTGCTCTGGACAGATCCTCTTAGAGACATCTTAACTGCAGGCCAGACCGTGGCTTCTGAGGGGCTGTAGAGACCTCACAGCAGGCTCCACAGTGGCTCACACAGAGACATTTTCAGCACCTCATTTGCTGCCTATTTTCTGTCTCTGCTTTCTTACCTGCAAGGCAGGCTGGCAGAGCACAAGAGCTGCCCAAGCCACGGAGAGCTGTGCCAGAGGTGGTGGGGGACAGGTCACGCTGCCGGTATCACAGCCACCGCTTTCAGGAGCACTTAACTGCTAATGCCTTGCCTTGCACACTAAGCCCTCACCATTTTCCTGTACTAAGAGGTAAAGCAGCAGCTCCACAAAGCTCTAGCAGTCCTCTAACAGCCTTCAATCAGAGTGACCCAACAGCAGAGCTGCTTTTTCCTGTCAGCCCTGCTCCAGCCGGGGACACATGCCCTCTGCCAGAAATCCTAGCAGATGTCCCTCGCAGCCATCGAGCAGAAGAGCTCAGATGAAAGGAGACACTCAGTTCCTCATCAGTGGCTGCAGGACAGCCTGGGGAAGCATCACTGCAGCAAGGGTGCTGGGGCTGACCCAGCACAGACACACTGCAGCTCCAGGAGAGGGTACATGAATAACTGGCCTCAGATTACAGACAGCAAGTCACTTGCAGAGCCAGGAGAAGAATGTGAGAGCTGGGGCAGACTGGGGGCTGCTTTGGGGCTGCCACAACTACCTGAGGCCTCCTACTTGGAGTTCATGAAATAACTCAGGAGTAGGGGGGTTTATACAAACACTGCTGAGCCCCTAACCAGCCTCACCAAGCCAGGGTGCTGTCCACTACGGTCAGGCTTTGAATTCTCCATTGAAGGCAGTCACAGTGACACCAGCAGCCCCTGCTCCCCACTTCTTTTGGACAAGGTGGGCTCACAGGACTGCTGGAGCAAGTGGCTCTGCCCAGGCTGTGCCCAGAGCCCAGGACACCCCATGGCAGAGGGGGAGCTGCTGCTCAGGTCCCAGCTCTGTCACACTTCAGAGCAATCATACTGGTAGGGCACAACCCTGAACCATGCAGAAGGAACCTCGGGCTCATCTCCCCTAGATCCAAACCGCCTACAGAGGGGCACAGCTCCAGCTGGCACAGCCTAAAGCAGCCCCCAGGCACTACAGAACACTCTGGATCTGTAGCACTGAGCAGACTGCTTATGGTCCAGGACATAAATCAGTCTGCCCAGCTGCCAGCCTTAAATCAATAAAATTCTTGTAGATGAGTGGCTGGAGTATTAAATAAAATCCTTACATAACAGACAATCCAAGCCTGTCCATTCCCATGGATTTACTGCCCTGCCCTGGGTTCAGAGGAGCCTCCCTGGCTCCTGTCAGCATCCCTGGGAGCTGCAGGCTGCTGGGCTGGGAGCTCTCGAGCCCGCGGATTATCAGAGCCAAGAGAAATGACCCTGGCTGATGACAGCAGGACAGACACCCTGCACAGTGCTGCATCAACAGGCAGCCTCTAAGCAGCTTGTAGGGGATAAAGCATCAGACTGCAGCTCTCAGCACAGCCCTGTGGCTGGCAAGCTGCTGGCCAAGCAAGTTTTGCTTCTCCCATGTGAGTGAGCGGTGGCAGTGCCTTCTGCTGAGGAGCTGGAGGTCTCAAACAGCTTCCTGCCAGGGGGCTACATTAGACAGCAAAGAGAGCAAGCAGAGACCACGAGGATCTGCCCAGGGTGGCAAAGAGGAGCACAGGCTGGAGCAGGCTTGGTGCTGCTCTGCTCATGGAGAGCAGCTCTGTGCAGAAGCAGAGCCTCTCCCCTAGGCCTTTCTCTCCTGTGTGGATTTCTGGTGAATTGCTCACACGTGCTCAGCACCTGCACATGCACAGTGGCCACAGGATCACAGGACTGCATTGGTTGGAAGAGACCTCCAAGACCATCAAGTCCAAGCATTACCCAGCCCTGCCAGGGCACCACTGAACCATGGCCCTCAGCACAACATCTTTGAAACCCTCCAGGCATGGGGACTCCACCGCTGCCCTGGGCAGCCTGGGCCAGGCCTGGACAACCTTCAAGGGGAAGAAATTGTTCCTCATGCCCAAACTAAACCTTGCCTGGTGCAACCTGAGGCCATTTCCTCTTGTGCTGTTGCTTGTTCCTTGGGAGAAGAGACCAACCCCCAGCTGGCTCCAGCCTCCTGTCAGGGAGCTGTAGAGAGCAATGAAGTCTCCCTTCAGGCTCCTTTCCTCCAGGCTGAACAACCCCAGCTGCTCCTCACAACTCCTGTGCATGTTTCATTTCATACCCACTGCAGGACTCTCTGCACTCATCAGAGCTACTCAATGAAGAAATCATAGAATAATACAATACAATACAATAAATCCAGGTTGGAAGAGACCTTCAAGATCATCGTGTCCAACCCATCAACCAATCCAATCCACCTAAACAACTAACCCATGGCACCAAGCACCCCAGCAAGTCTCCTCCTGAACACCTCCAATGAAGGTGACTCCACCACCTCCCTGGGCAGCCCATTCCAATGGGCAATCACTCTCTCTGTAAAGAACTTCCTCCTAACATCCAGTCTAAACCTCCCCTGGCGCAGCCAGAGACTGTGTCCTCTTGTTCTGGTGCTTCCTGCCTGGGAGAAGAGACCAACCTCTCCCTGTCTACAATCTCCCCTCAGGTAGTTGTAGAGAGCAAGAAGGTCACCCCTGAGTCTCCTCTTCTCCAGGCTAAGCAACCTCAGCTCCCTCAGCCTCTCCTCCCAGGGCTGTGTTCCAAACCCCTCCCCAGCTTTGTTGCCCTTCTCTGGACACCTTCCAGCAAGTCAACCTCCTTCCTGAACTGAGTGGCCCAGAACTGGACACAGGACTCAAGGTGTGGCCTAACCAGTGCAGTGTACAGGGGCAGAATGACCTCCCTGCTCCTGCTGGCCACACTGCTCCTGATGCAGGCCAGGCTGCCATTGGCCCTCTTGGCTGCCTGGGCACACTGCAGGCTCATGTTCAGCCTACAATCAACCAGCACCCCCAGGTCCCTCTCTGCCTGGCTGCTCTCAGCCACTCTGCCCCCAGCCTGTAGCACTGCCTGGGGTTGCTGTGGCCAATGTGCAGAATCCGGCACTTGGAATCATCAGGGTTGGAAGGGACCTCAAGGATCATCCAGTACCAACCCCTCTGCCATGGGCAGGGGACCTCACACTAGATCAGGCTGCCCCGGGCCACATCCACCTGGCCTTAAGAACCTCCAGGGATGAGGCTTCTGCCACTCCCTGGGCAATGAAGTCCTGAAGCAGCTGAAGCCTCCCTGGCCATAGGGATCAACACCTAGAGAATATCTTGTGAGACTGAGGAAATGCAAATCACCAACATGAACTGGTGTGCTCCAGTTTTTACACCTGCAGTCTCTGCTCAGATGCCTGGACAAAGGAAAAGCCAACCCCAGTGTTTCAGAAATGGAAATGCAGACTGACACATGGAAGTTTGTTGTCCTTCTGGGTTAGTCCTTTGGGACTCTGAGTCAGGGCACCCCTCTGAAGACAGACACCCCCTCCAGAAAGGAGCAGGATCACAGACAGGAGCTGCACCAACTATCTGAGGGGATCAATGTGCCAACCGCTGAGATCCTCCAGCAGCCTCTTCCAGCCCCTCAGCTGGCTTTGGGACATTCCCAGGACTGACACAATCTCACCCTCCCGCCCCAGACCATGGATTCCTGCACCCACTTGAGCACCTCCCAACCAGCAGAGAGCCTTGGTTAGGCCTTTTGCACACATCAAGGAGTTGCTTGGAAAAGGGAAGCAGGTTTGGGGTTGCTCGGCTCTGGCAGCTCTGTGTCCCTGCTCAGGCTGAGAGATGCTGCAGAGGCCAGGGCAGAGACACACTGCAGGTCCTCAGGGTCCCCTGGCTCCTCTCAGGTCACCTGTGATGCAAAAGGGATCTGCTAGTGATGAGCAGAAAACAGGATCAGCACAAGAAGTGATGCAAACACACCAGTGCTGCCCACAATGTGAGCACATGCCTTGGGATCACAGCCCACAGCCCCAGGGATTAACTGAGGGCTCAAGGCAGGCCCTGGGGGGCACTGGTGCCATGTCAGCTGCCAAGGGGGGGCACTGCACTAGGCCCATCAATGCAACTGCTAGACAACACTTCTCCCAGACACAAGGCTTTCAGCCTCCTGCTGCATCCATTTACTTGTCTCTGACACCAAGGAAAAGCAAAGGGTTACCCAGATGGCCTGGAAGGCAGGACAGCCAGCCAGCAGAATTCAGCTCCTCACCCCCTTGAGCTGCCAGCCTTGCTTGCAGTGCCTTCAGGTACCCAAAGCCCCCAGTGTCCCAGGGGCAAGTTGTGCAAGGCAGGGCCAAGGCTCCCAAGGCTCTGCTCTGGGCTCACTGCTGCTTCCCCAGCAGCTCCAGCTCAGACCTTT